>LDKF01000208.1:84477-97454 GCA_001026735.1 Rotylenchulus reniformis | reverse complement strand
GGGGCTCTTTTTTTCGAACCCTCTTCCAGAGGGAAGAGAAGAGGTTATTAGTAGGGTTCGGACTTTTAGGGAAAAAGCCTAAGCCAAAATAGGAACCTTTTAGGGAGCAAAAAAGGGCCCAAATAGGGAGAAAATAGGGAGAAAGGTAGCGAAAATAGGGAAAAATAGGGAAATTTTTTTCCCCAAAATATGACCTAAAAATTTAAAAATTTCGTCTAAAAAGCATATAAAATCAATTTAAGCATATCTTGAGATGTTTTCAAAATAAAAATTGAAGATTCATAAAAAATAGAAAATAAAAAAATTAAAAAAAGTTTTTTCGAAATTTTTCAAAAAAATTTGCGAAAAAATTTTAAAAATTTAAGATAAAAACTAAAAATTTTCCTAAAATTTTTGGAAAATCTAAAAATTTTCCAAAAAAACTAAAAATTTTTCCAAAAAATCCAAAATTTTCAGTTTTTATTGCATTTTTATAAAGAATTTCTTAAAAAATGGGCAAAATAGGCAGAAAATAGGGAGAAAAGTCGCGAAATAGGGAAAAATTTAGCCGCGCTTACAGAAATAGGGAAAATAGGGAAAAAAAAGTTCATCAAAATACATTTAAATATGTCTAAAAACGCATTTTTGAACGTTTCACTACGATTCCCTGTTTTAAAAAAAATAGGGAATTCCCTAAAAGTCCGAACCCTAGTTATTAGAGAGATTTTGGAGGGAGTAGTTTCATTAGAGATAATACGGTATGTACATATTCCACAACTGCCAAAATTGGCTATGGTCCCAGAATTTTTTTAACCCCAACTAGGCCTTGCAGAAAATCATCTTCTATCTTTTTGTCTCAAATTTTTTATCCCTGGAAAGATCGGTGCTCGAAACATCGTGTTGTAGGGACGGGTTCGCTGTTTAGGTGCCAAACTCAAACACTTTCATGGGTCTCCCGATTTTTGTGGAATTTTTAAATCATTTTCAGCCCATTATAACCATCCCATTGTGCAGACCGAAAAGGCCCGCAAAAAATTTCTGCCTGTTCAAAAGGCAAAAAATTGATGGAATTTGTGTTACACAACTGCCATTTTTGGCTCTGGTCCGAGAAATTTTTTTTGGCCCCAACTAGGCCATGCAGATTTCAGTTAGAGCCCGAACGCCTTACCATCAGATCCAACTGCTGATCCAAAAGGCGTTGTTCCATCATTTCCGCGAACTCCGTCAGGTTCGCCATGGGAGAGGCGCAGCTGAAAAGGGTGAAAGAGGTACAAAGCTTGACCCCTGACTTTGATCTGGAGCCGGAGCCCTTTATTTTTTCCAGACCATGTTAGACCAACAATTATAAAAGACAATTTGGTGCAGAATTTTATGCTCTATCTTTTGGTCTTTTCAGTTTTTCGAAATCCTATTTTTCGATATATTCGAAAATTTCAAACGTTTTGGTCGAATTTCGAAAAATAAAAAATAACATAAGAGAGCATCAAATTCTGCACAATGGCTTTTTATACTTCCGGCCTAGCATGTTCTAAAAAAAAGTTTTCGGCCAGCAGATTGGGTCATTTGGCGGTTTTTTTATCCCNCCCCCCCCCCCCCCCCTGTTACCTCTCCCTACATTTCCTACCGACTGTCTCCTGGTGCTGCCGTGTCTGTGCCATTCAGTGCCACCATCACACGATGGCAAAAAATGGAGACCGCAACCTGCAAGCACAGGAGAAGCCAGACAATGTAGAAGGCATAAAAGCGATCTGTGGGAAGAGAGGAGAAGAAATGGGAGGTTTGATCAGAACATTGACACGGATCGAGTAGAGACGTTCGAGATTCTCGGTCTCGACTCTCGAGTCGAGATTTTTCTCGGGTTTTTTGGGTCTCGGTCTCGGTCTTGATTCTCGGTCTCGGATTTTGAGTCTCGGAAAATGAGACTTTTTTACACTGGATATTCTGGGATTTTTTCCGAAAATTTGAAAAAAAATTTGACCATTTTTCTTAAGGGGGAGTAACCTAAAAAATCGCAAAATTTTCTCCGGCGGCCCCTATCGGGACCGCCGCCACCCCTCAATATAGAAAAAATTTTCAAACTTAAAAAGGCTAAAAGCTGAAATTTTTCTCAGGCATTCCCTAATAGGGCTATTGACAACCCTTAATAATTTTAACCTTTTTATGGCACTTTCGTAAATTTTGCTGCAGACCCCCTCCGACTCCACTTTCATAAAAATTTAGGCTAACTTCATATTAAAATTTATTGTTTTCCCCATTTTTGGGGGTTTATTTTTTTGTTATCCAATTTTTGAAAATAACAACAAAATAAAGGTTTTTAGGTACATGTAAGTTAAAATTTATATGTCGAATTTTTGTCCCTTATATGTTTTTGCCTTGTGCACAGCAGCAGCTATTTTAATTTTAACTTTTGATAATTGAAATTTTTGTGCATTTTCAAGCGAAAAATAGAAATTTCTCGATCTCGATCTCGGTCTCGATTCTCGAGTCTCGGAAAAAATCGACTCTCGAACATCACTAGGATCGAGGCGCTATCTGAAAGACGGCCGATATTGTGACTCTAACACTTCCCTGAGACTTTAGAGTCCCGAGACTCAATTTTATTTGTACACGTGTGCTTTGCGCGACCTCCCTGGGTAATTTTGACGCTGAATCCGAATCTGACGTCCATTTTGACCTACTGCGTCATCTTACGTCATTTTTGACGGTGACGTCAAATTTTTTTCTGTGCTCATGTTAGCCGAATACGTGCTTAGCTCGAATGAAGCATTATTTATGATAAGAAAAATTTTGACGTAAGCGTCAAAAAATAACGGCAGATGACGTCAAAACAAACAAAATGGACATCAGATTCGTATTCAGCGTCAAACAATACCCGGTGAGGTCGTAAAGCACACGTGTACAAATAAAATTGAGTCTCGGGACTAGTCTCGGATAAATTGAGTCTCGGGAATAGTCTCGGATAAATTGAGTCTCGGGAATAGTCTCGGATAAATTGAGTCTCGGGACTATAGCAGGCAATGTAGAGGGCATCAAATCTGCTGCGATTTGTGAGAAGAGAGAAGAAAGGTGATCAGATGATCAGAATATAGACTGATCGGTCTCATTTTTTTGACCCCCTGGGGTGCGCGAGTTCGATTCTTGATCAAAAACAGTTTTGCAGAAAAAAATCAAATTTTTTTTTCAAATTTTTCCAAAAGGGTGTTACTAAATTAAAAACTGCACGTCTAAAGGGTGCTGGGTCTTTTATAAAAAAATGCCATAATGGGCCTTTTATAGAAAAAGTGCCAAAACCCAGTTTGTTCTCCAGAAACTTTTTTGTAATACTTTTTAGGCCGAAACTTCCAGCGACAAATTTGTGCAAAATTTTATGCTCTATCTTCCGGTATTTTTAGTTTTTCGAAATTGGAATCAAAGGCTCGAAATTTTTCGAAAATATCGAAAAATAGGGTATTTCACGAAAATTTCGAACTTTTTGGCCGAATTTTGAAAAATTAAAAACACCAGAATATAGAGCATAAAATTCTACACAACTTTGTCCCTGGAAGTTTTGGTCTAACAAGTCTTAACAAAAAGTTTTTGGGGAACATATTAGGTTTTGGCACTTTTTTATAAAAAGCCCATTATGGCATTTTTTATAAAACGCCATAGCACCGTCTAAAGACCTCTCGCCATGGGAGTTATCGGAATTCTGGGTTTTCAAACTCTGCTGGGTTCCTAGTTTCCGATACCAAAAAATCAAATATTGTTACTGCGCTAGGGCCTTATCATAATGTTCTTACTGTAGTTGTCACCGAATACCGTAATCTGCTCTTCCCATTTTAAGGCCCCCGAAATAATGGGCTCCATGGTGGCCACCGAAGCGGTGTCCTCCTCATTCTCCGCTTCCTCCTTGTGGATGTTGATGGTGGTTGTGTTGCTGTCGTTGTTCGAACTCCTGTCGTTGTAGTTGTTCGACTGCTCGAACTCCTTGTCCTCGATGTACGGCGGCGGAGGCGATTCAACAATTTCCCAACCCATTTTTAGCTGATCAAAATGTCTGAAATTGAGTTGGAAACTGATCAGAATGCAATTTATGACAATCCTATGAAATATTTTGGCACTTCTAGGCCATTCGAAAGGCTCATTTTGCGCATTTTTGGGAGAATCGAGACCTGTGTATAACTTTATCAGATCATCTGGAACAGGTAGGACACTTCAAAATTTTTGATTTTCTTGAGCCCCCATCCCACTGAAAAATGGATTTTTGCACCAGACACAGAGATCGACTTCATTGATTGATTTTGGACATAGACATCTGTGGAATTGTTAATGTTCAGTCCATTTGAACATTTTTGACCAATTTTCGAAGACTTTGGCATTTTGGACCATTTTGGTTTTGGCACAAAATGGAATCAATCAACAAGGCCTATCTGGGACAATTAATACATATTAATCTATTTTTTGTAGGATAATTGGTTCAAATATTGGACAAATGGGACAATTGGGACATCAGTTGGTATAATTGGGACAATTATTTGCTCTGTTGAGACAATTGGGACAATTTTTTTGAACAATTGGGACCGTGATACCAGTAGAAGTTTGGCTGGGCATCGTTGGCCCATTTTGGGGTCAATTAGGCATTGGCTTTCACCATCTTTTGGGTGTGTCATTTTTGGGGCATTCCCAAGAGAGAATAAAATTTGTGATTTTTTTTTGGTAATTACATATACCACAAAAATACTTTTCAAAAGCCATCCGACATTTGCGGATAATTCATAATAATTTTTATTTTGATTTCGGCTTGATCACAAAAAATAGAGTAAAAATTTGTGGATACAAGACAAACCTAATAAGCCTGCTCTTATTGGACGTCTGTGTGCAAAAAATTTATTTTGGCTTTTTTTGTGAGCCAATTTAAATGAGTTAATATTTGTAGCCAATTTTTTGCTATGTAAATGTGCATATATGAAGGAGGTGCTGTGAGTGGAGGAGGAGGACAATGGAAATGATCTGCATTATGTACCTATTACATAGGTAGATGGATTTTACATAGGTAGATGGATTGTTCCCATCAGCAGATCGGGATGAATGATTTGAATAAGACCTAAGTAGGTATGTATATCCTCTCCCCCTTCAACCATTTTTTCTGTCAAATTCTTTTTCCCTATTAATTCCTTCAAAATGCCCCATTTATGGGCAAATTTGGTCAATTTTGAGTGATTTGTTGAGCGATTGGATCTGTCGGAAGACAGACAGAATCATATTCCAATCATTTCAATCTATTCAAATCATTCATCCCGATCCGCTGATGGGAACAATCCACCTACCTATGTAAAATGCGCGTCAGAAAAATGTGGAAATCAATTTGAATTATAAATTTTTGAAGTGATTTTCTGCAACAATGAGGAAAGAGCAATTGGAGAAGATATAGAAAGAATTAAAAGGAATAAAACTCACGAAGGCAATCGCTTCGAAAAATTATGTGTCAAAGGATGAAAGCCAGATTTCCACATTTTTCTGACGCGGATTTCCTACCTCCTCTACCTTATGCCATGATGTCATAGATGAACAAGGGGGAGGGGGTGCCCCCCCCCGCATCATTTTTTTTAAAAGAAGAGAATCACAATTTTTCAAAATTTTCTCCGGCGGTTCCTAAATCCGGCGGTCAAGATAGGAACCATCCAATTTCAAAAATTAAATTTTAGGGAAAATTTTACACCTAAAAATGGCCATTTCCTTAGGAAAATTCTATCTATATCCAGAGAGCCTGTACTTGTTTTTTTCTGTACCAAAATACAGGAAAATATAGAATACAAAAAATGTCTGTACCCATATTCTGTATATACAATATACATAGGTAGAGCTCGATCTCTACTCATCATTTTATCAGTTTTCACACCGAACCCATAGAAAAATTGTCATTTGAAGAGTTAGTTTATACCGCCAAATTGAACAATGCCAATTCAAAAAGGAAACAAACAATTCTGATCGAGAGCAACAACAAAAAAGGTCAAAAATTGTTCCCATTTACTTCCACTTCACTACAGATGATTCTTGGTTTTCTTCTCGGCGGGTGGTGGCGCTGCTCGCAGAACCTGAAAATGAAAAATTAGACCCAAAAAATCTGCAAAAACATGGAAATTTCCCGAATGGAGAAGGCCCTAGATTTATAAATGCTCCCTCCCCGACAAATTCGAGCCGTTCGAACATTTTCAGTTCGACGGTTCGGACAGCTTTAAACAATCCACGACCAAAAGTTCGATTTTTTTATTTTAGATTCAGGGAGTCCAGCAGTTAGATTTCCCGACATGTTCAAGCAGTTCACAAAAACCCACCGGGATGACGGCCGGTCCCCCGATCGGTGCCCGCAAATGCATACTCAGCGCGAGCTGTGCCTGCTGCTTCTGGCACTCCTTCACCTTGCCCTCCAGCACCCCAATGGTCGATATGGACTGGTTCAGCTCCCGCTGGTTCATCTCCAGCCGCTCCTGCAACTTGCCCAACTGCACGTCCTTGGCCTGTCCAATGAATTTGATTGTTCATATTTAACGGGATCATTAAATTCGTATAGAATAAGGACATCATGGGGTTAGGATTCATGGGGGCATGTGATCCCGGACAGGATCTAGATCAGGATTTTAAAAACATTCAAGGAGTACTTTTTGGGGGGAACCCTTTTGGCCAAGATGTTCAGAGAGTATAGAGGATACTTATATTTATTACATTTGTCAAGGATTTGCATCCAGCAGATAAGAAAAACTAGACCAACAGATATATCAAGAATCGAAAATTTTCGAAAACATCGAAAATATGGGTTTTCAGGAAAATTTCGCACTTTTTGGCCGAATTTCGAAAAATAAAAAATGTCAGAAGATAGAGAATAAAATTCTGAACAAGGGGCTTTTTATAGCTTTGACCTAGCAATTCTTATAAAAAAAAGTTTTTGGCCAGACTGGCCACATTGGCCATTTTTTAACGACATAGCGCACCCCGACAATCTTCCCTGATAACCCAGAAATTCCTGTCTGACTTTTCGTGATTCGAACCATTTACAGAATTTTAGACCTGCTGCTGACCTTAAGTTCATCCACCCTGGCCTCGAACACATTGTTCAAGGATTTGAAGGAGTGCATCGTGGCTCTCTCCTGCTCCTCCGCTTGGGCCTGTCCAAAGAGCATCATCATCATAAATGAAAAATTGTTTCATACCTTTTCAATTTCGTGCTTTTCTTCTCAAAATGCTCTTTCTATCTTGTACTATTTACTAATCTTTTCATAGCTTCGTCCCCAATAATTTTGGTACCTTCTCAGCCAAATTTTTCATATTTCCTTTTTACCTTCATAGCCAACAAAATCAATTTTATTTTATTTTTTTGTTCAATTCTATTTTTTACCTTGCCAAAATTTTGATATTCCTATACAAAAAAAATTTTTCTCGAAATTTCATATATCGTATTTCCTGTATAGGACACCCGGGGGTCTTATGTTTCAACCCCTCTTCCGAGGGGGGGTCTATCAGGGACGTACCCAGGATTCGGCATGGGGGCAGGAGCATAAATTTTTCCCCCAATTTTTTCTCCGGCGGCCTCTATCGTGGTCGCAAGAGAAATTTTTGAAATTTTTGGCTCTTTTCTTAAGAAATTTGGTCAATTTTTGGCATAATAAAAGTTTTTTGAAGAAATTTCGCCGTATTTTGGTAGTGCCGGCGGCCCGATTGGGGTCGCGAAGAAAATTGACATTTTAGAACAATTTACTTAAGAAGTTTGGTTTCAATTTTCCGATTTTTCCCTTCCTTTTTCGATTTTTTTCTCCCCTTCTTCCCCCGACCCCTGAAATTTTTTTAATTTTTCGGCGATGGGGGGGGGGGNCCCCCCCCCCCATGTCTCTGTTCCCCACCTCCAACTGCCGGATGCGCTCCTCCTTGCGTGCCAACTCGGCCGCTTGCGCCTGCAGGCGCTCGTGCGCCGTTGCGTTTGCCTCCGCGTGCTCGTTCAACTCGTACGACTGCATGCCCAGTTGGTAGGTTTGCTGGTGCATCTGCTCCTGCATCGCCATCAGGCCATCCTGTTGAGTGTGAGCAAAAATTTAGTTCCGAACTTAGTTTTTTGGGGCATCTTAGAGCGCCGAACTAACTAGTCCATTCACCAAAATCTTTCTGTACTTAAACAAGGGCTGCTCGAAGCCCGAAAATTCCAGAAACTCGAGACCGAACCCGAAACTTGGACCCGAAACCGGGTACCGAAACTCAAGAAATTGAACTCGAATCACGAGTCTCGAAACAGAACTTGTCGTTTCCCGAGATAAAAATCTCGAAACCGAAACGCCGAAACCAAAAAACCCGAAACTTTTCTCGAAGAATCGAAACCTAAAACCGAGAGTTTCAATCAGCCCTAACTTCGAATCTTTTCTCGGCATTTTCTTCATCCCACTCGTCTATCCCGCCCCTTTCCCCCACCTGCAAGTCGTGCAGGATCGTCTCCTTGCGTGCCAACTCCGCCTCTTGGGCCTGCAGGCGCTCGTGCGCCGTTGCGTTTAACTCCGCGTGCAGCGCGCATGGGTGCATCCCCGCCGGGCCCATGTCCTGCAGATGAGCAAGACTTAGTTATCACTAGTCAATTGGTTAAGCGTTTGCTAAAATGCCAGAACTGGTAACTAAATCTAAGTGCTTATGCTGAGCAAAAAAACTTAGTTGCTCTGTTGTTCAAATTCTATAACTTTTAAGATTGAACAAGGACCAATTTGATCAATTTCCTTGAAATTCCATCCAGATCTTGACTTGTTTTGGACTGTCCCCATATTTTTGGTTATTTGAAGGGTTGAACATTGTACATATCAATACAGTTCAAACCCGTGCCGTAGTACGTGCACAAACTTCATGAAGTACGTGATTCGTTCTATTAGTTTTTTTCTAACTCACGTACCATCTTTTGGTACGTGACTACGTTATACGTGTAATACTCGACTATAGTCCGTACACTGGTACGTATTTTCACTAAATTTCCTGCAGTACTTACACGAACTTCATGAAGTACGTGATGCGTTTTGGCGACACGTGCTAACCCACATATCGCCTAGTTTAACATGTCTTTTCTACATGACTACGTGTTATACGTGTCCTCCTGACTACAGGTACGTGACACTGATACGTGTTTTCTCAAAATTTTGAACTCTTGACCTTCTGACCCCTGTGGTTACCTGGTACATCTGCTGGTCAACCATCCGCACCAACTTGGTCCACATCTGCTGCAATTGGCCTTGGCAGTTTGACAATGCGGTGTGCTATGGAGAGGGGAACAGATACGGTATAATGACGTCATTTTCAGTGTCCTATATTGTGTCAAGGACATCGTCAAGGCCCAACAGGGTCCTGCTGTCCTGATATGATATAAAATTAAAATAGTCTCTCGGTAGAAATGGACTTTTCTAAGATCTTTTGAAGCGAATTCCTCCCTGTAAAATAGTACAGAAAAAGTGGATAAACAGAGGAAAAAGAAACAAACAACATTCATTTAACATGGAATGTTTTCGCGTCATAAAATCGTAGCGCCGAAAATAAAATTTGATTTCTACAGGATTTTTACGCCGATTTTACATACCATTGACGTCCTGGCAACTTTTGATTTCCAAAACTGATCCTTTGGTTCTAGATCAGATCATTTTTGGTGATCAGATCCCAGGAAACTGATCAGTTAAAAACATTTTCTTGGCTGGAACCCAGCAGGCTAATTCAGATCGTTTTCTAAACATCTTGGATCATGGGACATTGTTAGGTAGTGGCCTAGCCAAGCTGGTCGGATCGACAGGGACCAATTACCAGAATCGACACAGAAAATTCTTATTCGTCAAGTGTTTCAGGTGACGATGGTCGAAAAAAGTTCAGGTCGGGTTCGGACAAAAAAAACTCGAATTTCGAGTTTCAGAGCCCCTTTTGATGCCTTTTTGATCCTGATATCCTGGTATTCTGAGAGTCTAAAGTTCTTACAGTCAGGTTCAACTGCTTGTTGAGTGTGTCGTTGTGGCGTTCGCTCTGCTCCAACAGACGTTGCATCCCTGCATATTCCGCTTTCATGAAGGAAGCGAATCTTGAAGGGGAATCAAGGTGGTGAACTTTGATCCATGGATTTTGATCTTTGATCGCTGTAGCCTGTCATTGTTTCCAATTCTTTTAATGCTCCCATTAGCATCAATCCTGCGGATCCTGATCTTTGGTCCCCGTATGATTCTGATCTTTGATCCCATGTGGGTTGTTGATCTTTGGTTCCTCATGGGTTTGATTGTATATTTTTGATACTTATCTCTTTTGATCGTTGATCTTTGGTCCTTGCAGGCTATGATCTTTTCATTGTATGTGTTTGATATTTTGGTCCCTATCATGATTCTTGATCTTTGATCCACTGTTGGTGTTTGATCTTTGATCCCCTACTCACTGTAGCCAGTAATCCGGTGTTGCATTCACCGTAAGGCGTGTCGTCGGCGGCTGTGCCAGTTGGTGGTCCTTGCCGGTGTCGTTAATGCAGCGGTCCTGTGGGGCTCCATGATATGCCGTCTTGATCTTAAAAATCAAAGATCAAAGATTTCGCAAAATGTTCAAAGCTCAGGGATGGCACCCAGATCAATAGGGGATAGATTTCATGGTAATCAGGATCAGGAATGTGATCGGTTTTCGCGATTTGCGATTTTTTGAGCCTCTCAAAAGTTCAATTTCTCTCGAGTTTGAGATTGCTCACAGCCCTGCTGATGGTGATCAGTGATCACTATCACCATGATTATTTCTGGCCAAATTTTGTCGCCCATTTTTACCATACCGCGTAATGGATCACGATGCCGAACAACCCAGCCCAGATCAAGCACATGACGGTGTAGGAGAGCAACTTACGAACTGTGATGGGGGATGAAGGAACGAGAGATCTGATCAGACGAGATTGATCGGTGATCTTTGATCCTTTGGCCACAATTTTCTCATACCGTAACCCGCACGCACCTCCTGCGTATCGTCCTCCCACTCTCCCGCCTCCTCCTCCGGCCTGCGCAACGCCCTGTTCGCCAATGTCGCGCATGGTGACCACCGAAGCGGTGTCCTCCGCCTCATTTGGACTCTTGCGGAAGGTCACAATCGGGTTGCTCAGTGCACTGATGGTGGTGGTGTTGCTGTTGCTGCTGTTGAACTGCTCGAACACCTTGTTGCTGAAGGAGTACGGAGTATCCGGGGGAGGGGACGCCACACTTTCGGATTCGGACGGGTGATCCATTATGGCAATTTATCACTGATCAGAGTCCCAGGGAAACTGTTAGCAAATGCCTGAAATTGTGTTTTGGACCATTTTAGAAAAATAGAACCATCAGGAAATTTATAGTAATTTTTTTGGATCATTGGGAACAGCGGCGGTGGAATTGGTGTTCGATTTTTCGGGAGATCATGAAAAATTATGGGGGTTTTCACCGGCAATCAATTCATATAATGTTTCATGATTAATAGATATAATTTTGGCCATTTTGAGACAGACTTGGTGCCAAAATACAATAGGCTTTTCAAACATCTATTATTTGGGACATTGGATGCTATTGCTGGATTTGTCGGGACACGGTTGCCTTTTTTATTTGATAATTCTATTTACATATTTAGGTATTTAAATATTTTTGGGACAATTTTAGAACACTATACCCACATTTAGGATTTATCAACATTTAGGCAGTTCGGGAATTTTTTTTTGGAAAAATTGGAATTGGACCATTCTAGGACATTATGTCAGTTCCAAATAGGTAAGTGTGGATGGGTCCATGGATCTTTGTGCAATTTTTAGTTCACATGACAAAAAATGACCCCTTCTGAATAATGGGAATATGTAGGAGGATGGGGGGGGGGTGAGTTGGGGAGGAGGTCATCCGTCCATCATCAGTCGATGCAGTTGATCCCCATCATTTTCAAACTGTACATGCACTAATTGTGTGCCTTCCTCATCTGCATCCACCACATCGAAATTCTTCTTCCCATTTTCCCAGATTTGTACATGTAGCCCAACCTATAGTAAAATGGAGAACTGAATTTTGAACTGATCACACGATTGGTGCGGTGGATTAGACCAAATTGCACTCTCAGAAACCATGAGGTGTGGGTTCGAATCCTCGGTGAGTAAATTGATTTTTATGGACGGAATCAAAAACTGAAAGATCATTAAAGAGTTACTTTATGCCACAATTAACAATTCCAAATTCAAAAATTGGTCCAATTCCCTGA
The DNA here is from genome assembly GCA_001026735.1 of Rotylenchulus reniformis. Classification (NCBI taxonomy): domain Eukaryota; kingdom Metazoa; phylum Nematoda; class Chromadorea; order Rhabditida; family Hoplolaimidae; genus Rotylenchulus; species Rotylenchulus reniformis. The sequence continues at coordinate 85,262 of LDKF01000208.1, read as the reverse complement.
TCGAAGGCAACAAAAATGGATCAAAAAAATGCCATTGGCCGAACTGTCTCACTTCAACTTCTTCTCTTGTTGATCCTCCGCTTTCTGTTGCGAGTGCAGACGCTTTTAAGGGGGAAAAAATCAAAAAGTCGAAACATCTGCAAGACATTCGGGTCCCCTAACCGTCCCCGCCGGGTTCGAACAGTTCGGACACCCCACTAAACAAAACAATCCACGGCCAAAGGTGTTCGAGCAGTTCGGATTCAAAGATGCCCGTAAAAGGTCCTCTAACCAATTGGACAATTTGGAGATTTGGGACCAATGATCTAGGGCCAGGACGTTTAAAAAAACGACACATTTTCCAATTTGGCCGAAATTTTTTTTTCTAAGCTTGCTAGGCCGAAACTAGAAAAAAATCATTGTGCAGAATTTATCATCTATCATCTGTTTTTTTTCGAAATTCGGCCAAAAAGTTCAAACTTTTTTCTATATTTTCGATATTTTCTTAAAATTTTCAATTTTTTTGGCCGAATTTCGAAAAATTAAAAAATCAGAAAATAGAGCATAAATTTCTGCACAATGGCTTTTTATAATTTCGGCCAAACAAGTCTGAACAAAAAAGTTTTCAGCCAATGCCTTTGCATTTGGCACTTTTCGCCCCATTTGGCGGTTTTTTCTTAACACCCCAAGCACCGGGGGGATCAACAAGTAGTGTCCCCCCACAACTCGACAAGTTCGAGCAGTCCACAAGTATTCCGCCAGAAAGGTAGGCAGCTAACAAGGTGCTGGCCCCTGGCCCCAACAAG
>LDKF01000208.1:44034-64645 GCA_001026735.1 Rotylenchulus reniformis | reverse complement strand
CGAGCGGGGAAGGGAAGGGGAAAATCGAAAAGGGAAAAAATGACCGATATGCCAACCTGCTGGTTCGTAGTTCGGCCAGCCCTAACACCCCTGATATCTTAAATGTCTAAAGTCTTACCGTCAGGTTCAACTGGTCACCACCAAGTGTGCCATCATTGTCAGTGCCGTTGGTGCGGTCTCGCGGGACGCCCCGGGCTGTCATCATCTGTAAAAGATCAAAGATCACCTATGATGATCCCTGCTGTGATCTGCGCAAGAGACCAAGATCAGAGGTGGTGGTGGCCAGATCATAGTGATCCCGATCGGTTTAAAAAAATTTTTTTTTAAATTATACCGTGTAGTGAACCATAATGCCGAGCAGACCAATCCAGACCAGCAGCAGCAGCAGGGCATAGAAGGCCCATTTGCGAGCTGTGATGAAGGGAGGGGAATGATCTGATCGATCGAGCATGATCTTTGATCTCCAGATCGATCGAGCATGATCGTTGATCTCCAGATCGATCGAGCATGATCGTTGATCTCCAGATCGATCGAGCATGATCCTTGATCTCCAAAGGGAGTTCGATATAGAGCTTATTAGTTAGACACCAAATTGAGATCAGCAAAGATAGAAGAACTAATTTTTTCGTCGATCCTTAAATCCCCCTGTCCCCAATTATTTATCAATGCTGTCCTTACTTTATGTAGGATTCTATCCTGTTTTTTAGGATTTTATTTACATACTTAAGGCTTTTTTATGGATTCTATCCCCTTTTATGGTTAAAAACAGGGTTAGGACGTTAAAAATTTCCCTAAAAACAGGATTAGAACATTAAAAAGGCCAAAAACCCATTTTTCCTAATTTTCCACACACCTTATTTAATTAAATTTAAACGTATAAATCATAATAAAAGTTTTTTTAAAAAACATTATAAATCTATTAGCTCCAGAGAAAATTTTTAATTAAAAAAGAACAGAAAAATTTTTTGGGGCTTAATTTTATGCATACCGTATTCTCTAAAATAAGCCCCTCCCCCTCTTATGTATTGTTAGGCGGTTTGAAAAATAAGGCCATGATCTTAGGGAAAACATATGGTACAATTTTGTTGTAGTTTTGTTCTATCTGTGGATCCCATTTAAATCTTGCTAACACCACGGGGCTCAAATACAGTATTCTTACTGGGGCAAAAAACCGGAATACCGTAACCTATCCATTACCTTTTCCTCCTCCGCCTCCTGATCCGGCTTCCGCAACGCATTCCGCATCAATGGTCCGCATGGTGGTGGCCACCGAAGCGGTGTCCTCCTCCGCCTGCTCATTCGGGCCCTTGCGGAAGGACACAACCGGCACAAACGGGTTGCTCATGGCGCTGATGGTGGTGGTGTTGCTGTTGCTGTACTGCTCGAACATCCTGTTGCCGAAGTTATAAGGCGGCGGAAGGGAATCCACACTTTCGGAACGATCCATGATGGTTTGCAGCTGATCTCGGGGCTGAAAATTGTTAAAAATTTAAAAAACAATGGAATTGCGTCATAGAAAAAAGGCACGAAAAAAAGGATTCAAAATGAAAAAATCCGGAGAAAATGGATTTGCTGAACTTAGTAAAATTAGGAGGTGGTCAGGTGGGTAATGGTATTGGCATAGGCTGGCAGGAGGGAGGGCATAGGTTTGAAACGTATCGAGAATATTTTTTTAAGATGATCAAAATGGATTGAATAGCAACGAAATTTTTTGGATAGACATTTTTTCATTTGGACAAATATGGAAATTAGGAACTAATAAAACTGCAAAATGTCATTTTTTGCCTTTTTTGAAAGAATTAGAGTTACACTTTGGATCATCGGCACAAATATGGAACATTTTAGACGTATTATTGTTAAGCTTTTTTGTTGGATTAAGTGGATGTTAAAATTTTAGGGCCTTTCGATTGGGTTTTGGACTTTTTTTTGGAACATTTGAGACACCAAAATCAACATTTAGGACAATCATAAATTTGGCCCATTTTTGGTCATTTTCAGCTCAAAGAGAGAAAAAAAATTGGAATTTTTTAGGTCCCAATAATTAAAAAAATGATTTGAATGATCAGGAAATACATATTTCAACTATTTTATACGCCCCATGGATAAGGATCGCGGATGATGTTTGAGGAGGAGGATCAGGGAGGTCATTACGGGGGAGGGCATCCAAATCGACGAGTCGATGATGATTGTGATTGATTATGCACCATCATAATTGTCAAACTGTAAATGTCGTCGACCATTCAAATTCGTTTTCCCAGATTAGACGGATCCAATCTGTGGATATTTTCCAAAAAATTCCATTTTTGGGCAAATTTGATCCATTTTGAGTGATTGGACCTGTCAGGAGGACATGAGTGAGATCAACGACGACCATGGACTGATCCGCCGATGGGATCAATCAACCTTGGGTCATGAAGGTAGGTATCTACTCAGATGGACAAAAGGTATATTCATGCCTTGAAGGCATCCAATCGGTCCACGGCGATCAGATTCTGATCACCAAAAAATGATCAACATGTCGAAATCATTTGGATATTGGATTTCTTGATGAATGCAATTTTAAAATATTAAATGTTGATGATCCTTAACTGGATTCATAGAGCGTAGAGAGCTTTGATCGTCCATTTTTTTTCCCATTTTTTCTTATTTTTATATATTTGAGTCCAGCAATTCGATGAGGAGATGGTCAGGAATGGTATATACCTATATTAAAAATTCTCGCACATGTCAGCAAGAACTCCAGGGACGAGCATGGCTCAGGGGTAGAGCAGCCGAGATTCGTTGGAAAACGCATTGGTTTGGTTCCCAAGCGTCACTTGTCATGTCAAAGATGTCCCATTAGGGAACCGAAGCTTTCTGGGCCATTTTTCAACACAATCTTTTGAAATTGAATTTTGCGAAGAATCCGACTTTAGGAAGGACTCAGAATTCCCTAATAAATGACCAAAGGGTCAAAAAAAAATTTAGTACTTTTGCCATAAGAGCTCGACAGAAATTCATCATTCTTACTTGAAAAATTCGAGCAAACCTGTGACCCTTTGAAAATTCAAAAATCTATGATTTTTTAAAATTCAGATCATGTAAAAAAGCCTGTGAACCTTCAAAAATGCCCCGAGATGTCTCTGTTTTTTGGTGCAGAATATCGTAAAATTTAGGTGCCGAATAGTCGCGCAACATATCATCGGGGGCCATCTGTCATGTGTTCAACTTTGCATTTTTCCGACTGATCACCGGGATTCCGATCACTTTGTAGGAGATCATCATTGTACTATGTATCATATTTATTTTTGATTATTATATGACACTCAAAATGGATGCCATTGTCCTCCTCCTTGATTGGTGGATCCTGCTGATCAGATCGGGGGCAAAATCCCCAATTTTTTTACACAACTGGATCATCATCATCAACCACCTTAATCTCCTTAATCCCCGTCATTGCCATCGGCAAAAAAATGGTGGTGGTGATGGTGTTTGTCATCGCAATTGGCCTCCTCCGTCCTCGGATACCTCCTCAACGTGGTCATTTATCACGCGTGGAAAATTGGATGTGGCCGAGCAGGGTCCATCGGACGATGGGAGAGGAGATGAAGCACCCAAGATAAAGCTTGGGCCTGCCTCGTCTTGGCCATTAATTTCCTGGGCCAAATGCGTCCTCTCCTCCCCTCCGGGCTCCGAGGACCATTCTATGGCCAATGATCGTGTGTTTTAAGTGCAAAAAACCTCTCATCAGAAATGACCGTTTTTTTTGAGAAAAAAGTATGATTTTGGATTGAACTTCGATTTTGTTTTTGACAAAGTCTCCGTCCGACTTTCCAGATCTTCATAAAATCAAAATCGGGGTTCTTCCCTAACATGTTATCCTTGTGATCTCTGAATTAGCTCTACTGCCTAGGTTATTCCCGACTCAGCCCTACCCAATTTCGAATCTATCCAACATTGTTACATTCCCGTCATATTCGTCTCCCCAACCCTCTCCCCACACCTAGGGTTCCCCGTCCCCAAATTCTCTTTTTTCGACTTCTCTAATCCCCGATATTTTTTGTACACCTATCCTCCTGACCTTCCTCGACCCTGACAAACCCATTCCCGATTTTCCGTACCGACATCACCCCATACCGAGTTTCCCCGACTCCTATTTTCCCCGTCCCCGACAGTTCCATCCCCGATTTCTTCAACACCGAAATTCTCCGTCCCCGATATCTTTAAACTGTCCCCGTCGTCTTTGACTTCGACATGACAGTCTCCGACTTTTTCCTGTTGTCGTTCTCGATGTCCGCCCTCCCGCTCTCCATCCCCAATACGGGGATGAACAAAGATCAGCAGAATTGCCACTCCCAAATCACAAAAAATTGTGTAATGGAACAACCTTTTCCATCATCATCATCCCTGATCAGCCTCTCGCTGATCATTGATCGCCCTTTTTTGCAGACATCAGATCACAACCCACCAAAGTGATCGGAGATCGCTGCTGTGTGTTTTGGCCTTTGCTCCCCCCCCNCCCCCCCCCCCCCCGCTAATGGTTTCACGAATGTTTTGGACACATGAGCACAATACCAAAACAAACATATTTTTGTCCATTTGGCCCTTTGTTGTCTTCCTTACAAAATACATATTTCTCTGCAAATCAACACAATGGCCAAATTTTGGTGCAAAATTTTATGCACAAATAATTGCCAATTAGTATATTCCCGATCCTGATCAGTTGTACTATGGGTTTTGGGCCCAGCAAGAATTCAAAAAATGGGATTTGGAGGTCTTATTTGCAGTTTTTTAAGGCCCATAATGTCGATTTTTGCATATGTCCCGGCACCAAGCCTCCAAAAAACCGATCTGGATCTCTGTTTCGTCATCACACATCATCTTCTTCTGCCGTCATCTTCTTCTGCCGGTTTATGACCATCTTCCAAAACCCGTAAAATATGTAAATTTGGTCCCCTTTTATTGTACATTCCACCTCCATCATCATTGGGGCCAAGGCCCCCGCATTTTTTGCCTCATCGGCGGACCGATCCATCGACGGGGGCGAAGAATGGTGAGGAAGGGGATGAAGCCCCTCGTCCGCCCACCACATTCTTCTTCCTCCTCACTTTTTGATCCCCGCGACACTTTCTTCTTCTTGATCATCGGCGTCGTGACTCCTCTTTGCTCTTCCCGAATATTTTGTCCATTCCAATGCATAATTTTTCCCCGGCGACGCCCTTTTTGTGTACGGAAGGTATGAGGACACGGGAACATTGTGTTTTTTTGGATGGGTCGAGCACATAAAATGGACAAACACCAATTTGACCCTCGATTTTCAACCATCCCCGGTTTCCTTGCCCGACCCCGGGTGTGCATTTGCGGGAAACCATGACCCCGCGATTTCTGATCCCCGATTTTACATTGCTATGGTGCGCCCAATCCCGATTCTCTCAATTCATGGACCCCGACTCCACAATTATGTCAAACAAGGAGTAGCGACCACGATTCTGTAATTTAATAATCTCCGACCTCGATTTTGTAATTTAATAGTCTACGACCTCGATTCTAACTCCGATTCTGCAATTCAATGTTCCCAGACCCTAACCCCTTAACTCCCATGGTCCCCGACCCCGATTTTGCCAACTCATTGTCCTCCAACTTCCGATTCATTTCCTACGATCTTCGGCCCAAGATTGGCTATGGCCATGGGCTCTAGTTTTTGGGGCATTGTTCTCGTTCCCGATCCTAATATCCTTTGTCCATTGTCCCAGATCCGATCGTCCGATTAGCTTTGGCCATGGCCCCTTGATTGCTGCTCTTTGTCCCCGATTCAATTTGCACATGATCCTCCTCTCTGTCTCGCCACAATCCCCCCCCCCCGATTATGGTCTGCGTCTGGCCATGGTCTTCGACCTTCAAATCGCTAATTGGGAAATGAAATTTTTGCACCAAAATTGGATCCAAAAAATTGGAAAATTTTCAATTTCGTGCAAATTTTGGCCTTGATCCCCGTCCCCGTCACCTTCTTCGAACCCACGGATCTCTCGCCCGCCGATTAAGGTTTGCCATCCATGGTCTTTGACCTTCCATGCTTTATTTGGAAATTGGATTTTTTTGCACCAAAGTTGGGGTCAAAAATTGAAAGAATCCAATTTTCGAATTACTATTATTGCCCTCCCCCGACTCCATTTCAAGTTGGCCATGGTCCCCATCCCCATCCCCGCCACCCTTCCCGATTCCATCACTCCACATTTCCTACCCCGATTCACTCTCCTCAATTATGCCCTGTATCATACATGATCTTCGACCTTCGGCGATTAAATCACGAATGTTCCATCATTTTGAAATTTCTGCACCAAATTTGGCTCAAAAATTGGGAAAAATCCAATTTTACATACGAACCGTGGCCCTCTGTGCCTTAAGCGGATCATCACCATCCCCGGGGTCCCATATGATGATCGTTGTTGTTCATTGTTTACCCTCACAATCAGAGAATGATGGAGCTTTTGGTCCTCCATTTATGCGCTCAACCGGATGTTTATGAACGGATATTTTTGGTCGATTATTAGAGCAGCAATATTTACCCCCCAAAAGAATTTTTGGGAGCCAAAATATGTGTTTGTGTTCATTTTTGACATTTTTGGCCCAAAAATGCATTGGCCAAAAATGCGTCATCCTCCTCGGGGAAAAAAATGTTTTTTCCAACAGTCAAGACCATCCAAGGCGAAAAGCCTTTTAAAAGGCATGGAATTTTTGGTCTTCGGAGGAGACAAATTTTTACGAATTATTACTCATCCATCCGTAAAGAAGGATTCATCCCCCGGAAGAGCAGCAGGAGACATTCAACATTCATCCTTCCCCCGAGGGCCCATAAAAACTATTCGGACGGAAATAATTTCCTCTTAAAACTCTTAATTCATATTCCTTAAAGCGTAAAATTTTTTGAAGGTTATTTTGATCAGGGACCTCGAAGGGCTACACGGATCATCCACCGATCACTCTTACCACCCCACGATTCTTCTGATCAGTTTAAATCTTATCAACAGCTTTTTCTGATCACTTCTGACCGGTCGTATCCCTAGATAAAGAAATGATCAGTCCTTCTGATCAATCTCTAGCCCAACAGCTATTCTGATCAATTCCACGGACATTGATCACACAAGAGCATTGTCTGATCATTTTGCCACAGGTGATCGATCATTCTGATCATTCCTCCTCCCGACGACATATTCTGATCATTTCCACCCAGACAATCTTGCCGAAAACCTCTTATCATTGGCCGTCTTTATTTTTGAGTGGGGGTAAACAAAAATTCATAAATCATATTTTTGTGGACTCCGATCCTCAAAAAAGCAATGTTTTTCTCCCATCTCGACCTTTTATCATTCATTACTAGGGCTGTACATTTTAGGGAAATCCCTATTTTTTAAAAAGACATGGAATCATAGGGAAACGCTCAGAAACGCGTTTTTAGACATATTTAAACGTATTTTGATGAACTTTTTTTTCCCTATTTTCCCTATTTCTGTAAGTGCGGCTAAATTTTTCCCTATTTCGCGACTTTTCTCCCTATTTCCCCCTATTTTGCCCATTTTTTATGAAATTCTTCATAAAAATGCAATAAAAACCGAAAATTTTAGATTTTTTGGAAAAATTTTTTAGTTTTTTCCGAAAAATTTTTGGAAAATTTTTAGTTTTTCCTAAAATTTTGGGATAATTTTTAGTTTTTTATTCAAATTTTTTCGCAATTTCTTTTGAAAAATTTCGAATTTTTTTGTAAATATTTTTTTGTGAATCTTCAATTTTTCTAATGAAAACATCTCAAGATATGGTTAAATTGGTTCTAAAAAGGCTTAATATTCTTTTTAAATAAAATTTTTGAATTTTTAGGTCATATTTTGGGGAAAAAAATTTCCCTATTTTTGCCTATTTTCGCTAGATAGCTCCCTATTTTCTCCCTATTTGGGCCCTTTTTTGCTCCCTAATAGGTCCCTATTTTGGCTTAGGGGAATTCCCTAAAATGTACAGCCCTATTCATTACTCTATCCTGCGATTTTTTGCAATTAATGCATTGTTTTCTTCACTCGGATCTATACTGATCAGGGCCCTAAAGCGATACACTGATCCATGGCAGAAAAGGGGCCACGATTCTGATCTGATTTTTCCAACCTTCGATCAGTCTATCATCATTCGCAGATCAAACTGACTCTTCATTGATCAATCTCAACAGTTACAGCTTTTCTGATCAGTTCCTATCTATGCATTTTATCCCCAAAAACTAACATGATCAGTCTCTACCCCAATCGCATAATTCTGGTCAGTTCTGACCGTATCAATTTTCCTCTCCCCCCCCCCACAAAAAAACTTCGATCATTTCCTTCAGAGATCATTGATCATCATTTCTTCCAGCAGATGATCACCCTGATCAGTTCATCCTTCCGTAAGAGAAAATATCCATGTTTGAAGACTTTTTGATCATTTCCTCCTCCGAAAAAACCCAACAACCTCCTTATCAAAATCATTATCAGTGCCTGTTTTTCATAGAGTTGCAATATTAAAAACTCACAAATCACATTTTTGTGGACTCCCCGATCCTGTTTTCCCTCTCATCTCGACCTTTTAGCATTACTTTTTTGCCACTAATGCATTGTTTTCTTCACTCGGTGGATCAGCGGATGATTGGGGGATGATCCACCAAGTCATCGGCCATAATATGGACGATAACCCCGTGCAACAGTGGCGATGGAAAGTACGGGACCATTGGGAGCATCCCTATCCCTATATGGTCCTATTAGCCTATGGAAATTGGGTGATGATGATGAGTAAGCCATAGCCTCCCCCCCCCCAAAAAAAATTTACTTCCCCTACCTTTCCGGTATCTGTTTTGATCCCTCCTCATTCTGTTACTGATGATGATTGATCATCCATCCGCTAATCTTGTTTTGATCTATCTACCTAACCAACTCATTCCCTATAGGAAAAAGTACTTTGAGTTGGCCTAATCAAGAACCCACATTCGATCCCTGGATTTGATGAAATTCCGGGGGAAAATCGCGAGTTTTCAGACTGAAATCCTTGAAAAAATTCGGGCATGGCCAAGTGGATGATGTTGTAACAAACTTGGGTTACGTACTAAAGCTGCACTTAAGCCGCTTCAAAATTCAAAAAATGACCAAACCTACATAACTACTATCCCGAGCAATTTTTCGTTTTGCTCACATGTATGCAATAATACCATTCTCACGACTGTTTTTTTTTCTCGCGAATTTTTTCCTCAGTCACATTGCATTCCGCGGATCCCAAGAAAGGTTGCCCAAGAAAACTTCATCTTTATGTACATACAGTTGGCAACCCGTGGCCTTTCCCCGCCGATCACAGGCTCCTCCGATCACTCTGATCAGAACCTCTCGTACCTTGCGACCATTGTTGTTTTTTTGTAAGGGCTTTTGGCCCTTTATAAATATGGCTCCTCCCCCTCCCCCTTCCCAACGGACCTTCCGGGGAACAAAAAAAAAACACAAGACCATCATCATCACATCCCATCACGATCATCATCGCACACATTTTTGTCCCATCCGCCTGCTTCTTCTTTCCGCCCCTCCTCCTCCTCATAACAAAGGCACAAATCGCGAAAATGTGCTTTCAGAAGCTCTTAGGACCAAAAAGATGTGAATTTCCTGATAACCTGAGTATGTATCAATACTCGAATTCCATCCTTTCTCGTGCAAATAAATTGTCAAGAAATTTATGATCCATCAATTGGAGGTGTTAAAAAGTTTTTAATATAAATTTTTCGGGTTTTTCGAAAAGGTCTTCGGGAGGCATCGGGCATATTTTACACTTTATAAAATTTAATTTTATGTATTACCCAATAAGGAAAAAAATTCAATTGATGGCCATAATGGTCCATTTTATAATCACAACTAAAGGCCGAAATTGTTCAAAAATGCAGGAGAAAAGGGAGCAGGATTAAATTCTGCACAGGATCCTGCAAAGCCCTGCCCAAATTTTTGGCCTCTCCTACAGGATCCTCTTTATTACAACTTATAAAATAGGGAAAAGTACCTCTAAAATGCGCAAAAATGTGCCTTTTGCTCTTCCCGAGTGTTTTTCGCCTTTACAAAGGGTCCTTTCCCCTTCGTTGTACATACTACTTACTCCTTTTTTGGCCTTTATGCACTTCCCAATCCATCTTTCTTCTCTTCCGCCGCTCCAAAGTCAATACCTATGTATGTAATGGTGCAATCATTTTGTGTGCATTCACCTGCTGCTGCTATGGGTGTCCCCGCCACCCCATAAAAATCATTTTTCCCGAGCCCAAAAAAAAGTTATTGGCCAAAAAGAGTGGGCCGGGAATGGAATGTCTGCTCTGGCTCCAGAGATGATGTAGTACAAAATCCAATTTTTATGCATTTTTATTGGAATTATTGAGATGGAACCATTTTTCTCGCTTGTAGCCCCGCTGGGCTGATTTCCGACGCAGCGAAAACATCTTTATTTAGAAATCTAACACATCTTATAGCAGGATATTCCTATTCTAGGTCTAACGGTTGGATGCTAAAAAATGCCCTTTGAGACGATTTTTTGGCCAAAGAATTTTTTTGAAAAAATCGGCCTGAAAATGTCGATATAAACGACATAGATATTCAGATAGGCTCATAAATACCAGAATATAACGTATTCTTTCTTATTTAAGGCCTCGCTCTAAAATAAGCCCCCTCTCCAAAATATGTAAGTCCCCCCCCCCTTTGGAGGTGGTTGAAAAATTAAGGCCTATGCCTTATTTTACTTACATAGGGAGAATACGGTAGTATTTTGAAATCAAATAATTACGGACAAACTTCCAAATATTTTATATTCAATATTTATTCACAAATATTTCCTAATAAAATTATAAAGCGCACTAAAATTGGCCCTGGTCCAAGGTGTTATGATCTTCCTCGTCATAATTATATCATTATTATCAGATTTATCAACAACAATCTCATAACATAACTCCGTGGTCCTCCGTGCTTATTATTATTACGTTTTTGCTCTATCTTGTTATCTCTCCTCCCCCCCCCCCCCCCTCATTCCCGCTTCCATTTTGGACACTTTTGGCCATTTAAGATTGATAATACAGTTTTATTTGCTAATATTGGTGATGGAGCGATAAAATTCCAAGAAGGGTGATGGTGGTGCTAAAATTGCGTATTGTTACTCTTCCACCAGGGTTTAGGTCCATAAAGTTACATTTATATTCAAAAAAATAAACCCATCGAAAAATAGGAAATCCCTATAACAGGATTCCAACTTGAATCACCGCCCGTCCAAGCTCGAATTCTGGACAGGGATCCTTCAAAAAATCGATTTTATAAAATCTTAATGGGTTTGTTGGTATGTATAATTCGATGCAGAACAACTAAATGTCTGCCATTTCAGAGAATTTTTTTAATAACCGGAAGTGTATCTACCCCGCATATTTGTCAATTTTTCAACAACAATTTCGTGACGATTGTTGCGCCTGTCTGTCTGTCTATTTGTCCTCTGTGTCCTTTTATTCCCTAATCGAATTATCCAATTACACCCACTGGCATATGACGGTCTAAAAGGTGAACTTTTCATCGGGACATCATACTCATTATGGTTCTACATTGTTGGCCAATTTCGATTAGGGCTAATAAAGGTTTCGGCTTTTGGAACGTTTGGGTTTTCGATTCCCGTCCCCTGCAAATCGAATCCCCGGCACCGAATGGAGCATCCCCAAATCCATCTTAACACCGGAAATCCTGCCCCTGATTTTGGCCCAAATCCCGTCCTCAATTCGCCATCCCGATCGGATCATCCCCAATTTCCCGATTCCATGATTCACTTCCCTAACCGTGGCGATCTCTGTCCACTACTTTCGCATCCCCGAATCCGGGTATACCCGATCATTTTATCCGCGCAATCCCCTATCCCGACTTTGGCCCGAATATCAACCCTACCTTACTCTATTACAGAAATGGTTTTGGCTATTAATCCTTCGCTTAGGTCGATAGCCAATCATATTTAAGGCAATTCCTTCGATTTCAGATCGATAAAATCCCTTCTGATCAAATTTTTCCCAAAATTCGCTCTTCTTCCCATCACAATGGAGGAAGACAACTATGACCAGAAGATGTCGCGCAAGGGCCGTCGCTGCAAGTCCCACTCCATTTTCGGCGCCCTCGAGCTTTTCCGCTGGGCCCATCAGTCCAAAAGTGATCGGAGGAGGAACTCCAAAATCGAAATCAGTGATCAGACTACAATAACGATCAATGATCAGCAGCAGAGGAATGCCGCCAAACGGCACCACAGCGTCAGTTTCGCGCCAATCAACGTGACAACAGTGTTTCCGGGCGGCAACAACAACAACAACGGCCAAAACAATAACATTCAAAACAACAACAACAAGTTGTTGGGCAACCGGCGCAACTACTCCTCCTCCTGCCGACATCCGACCAGCTTGCACAACAGCGGCGGCGCGCAGCATCACCACGGATCGGTGATGAGCTTGGTGATGGCACGCAAGAACGCCTGCACTGGTGCAGGAGGTGCCAAAATGATGGCACGCCGTCCGTCAACGCCGTCACTGCCGATGTCAATTGTGCATGCGGTGAGCAACACACTGCCCTTCAACAAGCACAACAGAGGTGGGTGCGCGGAACAACACTGAAATTGGTCATGGACATGGACAATGAAATCCGGATCTTGATAGGAATTTAGCCAATATCCCCCGGATGATGACGAATATGACTTATGGTCACTCTTCTCTGGATTCTGGGACATGTATTATCTACCATAGGATCCGCAAATTTTGAACAGATTTGGCGAACATGTTAGGCAACTTTTCTCGTATTAGAAAGGTATTGAGGGACTTTTCGCAATATATCTTGGTAAAAACTCTTTATAACTTGTGCCTACCAAAAATTCCAAGTTGTACCATGATAACTGATCAGATATTAGTTATTTATACAAAGTTCTGCAAAAATCTTGCTAAGATCTGGTGTTCTGAAAAAAACATTGCGAATCGTATCAGGAGTCCGTTGAAGCTCAAAGATCTTGCTAATAAGGCTCAAAGATCATTTTAATGAGTCAAGGATCACTTTAAGGATCATAGATCAGGGCTCGGATCCTGCGTTAAACTCCCATTTTTGCAGTTCGTAAGGCCATGTCGATGCTGTCGTTGGACGGAGACGATTCCGCGTTCGTCTCGGAATGCTCCTCGTCCTCCTCCGCCTCGTCCACCTTCTCTTCATCCTCATCTTCATCCTCAAAGCGGGACAGTGGGTTGAGCACCACAAAGGTGGAAGACGAGTTGCCCCCGTCCCCGTGGAAGTTCGAGCAGTACAACAACAGCGGCCGGAACGGCAACAATGAGGACGAAGGTGAGTATGGAGGGACAGAGGGTTGGCAAAGGGCTGAGAAATCTCTCAGGATTGTTCAAAAATTCATGTTAGATCGATCGGAATTGGATTAGAAAACTGGCACAACTAGGCCATGGATTCTGGAACCACGAGTTGGAGCAGTACAAACCATGAATGGGTTAGACAAAAACACACCAAGATTGAGTTGACAGGAGCACAATGCAGTGACCTCCAACAAATTGGAGCAGTACAGTTGCATTCTGTTTGGTTTTTGATAGAACCCATAAAAAGAAGCTAACAACTATCAGGAATACAATAAAGGGACTCCAAAGAGTTGAAGCAGTACAAATACGAACCATGGCCCACAAGTTGGAACAGTAGCTTGCATTGGGCTAGGCCCGGCGCTAGTTAAAAGACGCCCCTTTTTGAAAACCCATAAATTTAACAGGGGGGACTCTTTTCATTTGAAAACCAAAAAAAGATTTTTTTGCGTTTTTAAACCTTTTTAACTACTCTTTAAAGCAAAAAGCATTGGAAAAAAAAAACAAAAATAAAATTTTAATTTTTGCCTAAAGGGGGGACCCTTTTACTGGGTTTTCAAAAAGGGGCGTCTTTTAACTAGTGCCCTAGGCCCTGAAAGGATATATTACGACCGATGAATTTAGCACTAGCTTTTAGTTTCTAGGGTAATCACTGATCATACGTTTCTGTGTCAATATAAAACCACAAATTCAAGCAGTACATCATACATTTACTAAACATGCTCCCATCACCAACTGTAGATGAACTGGATGAAGACCAGTTTGCCACGTCCATTGGCCATCTGATGGCCAGCCGTCCGCGCATCGCACTGCAACACCTCCGAATTGCGCAACATGACAGGACTGTGCTTCCGGCGGCGGAAGAAGTGCTTTGCGCCGAAGGGTTAGTCGAAGACGATTTGATGAGAATTTGTTTTAAGGGACATAAGTCCTCCCTCTAATTAAAGCTCTCCTCAGCAGAAGGGGGTTTGAAAATCTTTTTTAATTTCCCCCCCCCCTAATATCAAAAAACCTCAGAAGAGGGTTTAAGAGCTTAACCTCCCCCCTCGGCCGCAGAAGGCGGTTTGAAAGATTCAAGGCCCTTCTTCTAATTAAAGTCCTATCAAATTTAAGCCCCTTCAGAACTCAGAAGGGCTCTTCCTCCAGTTTAAGCCTCTCTCCAATTTTATCACCTCTTCCAGGATTTTTTAAATTTTAAGCCAATCTTTTGAGGGGTGGGGTCGAACATATAAGCTTTAGGTGGGGCTTAAACTGGAGGATATGCGGTATTGAATTTTAATTTGGACCTCTAAAAAAGCTCCAAATGGATCATAATCATAACCCTTTAAAAGTCTGTGGGAAAAATAAAATTTTTATATAGTACCCCCTTCTTTCCGTTACAGTAACACCCAGGCCTACCTGTTGTCGCTGGTGGCACCGCCGGGCAAGCGAGTGGTGAATATCGGGCGGACCATGGGCGACAATGGGATTGCGGCGGCGACTGAGGCGACACGCGAGTGTCGCCGTCGCCACAGCGAGCACAGGCTTCTCAAGTACAACCTGAACAATCTGAATCCCTGTGACTGATCAATTGACTGATCAGTTATCGACCGATCCGAATGCTCTGCAAATGATTGATCAGTATTGATCGGACCATTCCCATTCTAATCCCAGATCCCCGTTGATCCCCTGCTGATCACTCCTTACTTAATAGCCCCCTCTAACCGATCAAATTTTGTCATTACATCAAGACAATTTGAGAAAATAATCGGATCAAAGAAAACTCATTAACTGATCGATAATCGATATATGATCCAAACTGATTTGATCATTTCCTTCCGACCCACATCGTTATATCCCATCCTCATCCCTTTTTAGCCATGACATTTATCCCATATAAATATTTTCTATTTTCCTTCTCCATCCATTATTCTTTGTTGCTCATTTTTTCCTGATGATTGATATTCTATCCTTTATCAAATGTACTTACTCTCATACTATAGAAATACATAAAATATGATTAATAAGTTATAATAATAACGCAACTTTCAAAAAAATGATAATTATTATAGTTTTAGAGAACAATAACCATGTCCTAAGCTATCAACGATGTTAGCTGATGACCTAAAATCTAAAAAAACCCAACATTTCCATTTTTCATAATTATTTATCAAAATTGATATCGGTGACAATAAATCTATGTATAGTAGCTATCATAATAGAAAAAAATTATAGAATATTTGAAAAAGTTAAAACTTATAAAGGAAAGAAATAGCAACAAGTTTCTAAAAATAGTACAGACAAAATAATGGGATTTGGTGCAAAAAAAAAGTTGAGCAAAAGCGTTAGGATTAATATTAGAGTAAAAAATTGCGCTTAAAAATTCCTATCACATTTAATCATCATATTTTTCACGATTTTGATCATGTCCTGCTGGGCGGCATGGAGTAGCATGCATCCAGGTACAGATGGGCCACATTCGCGATGATCGATTTGTCCGGGATGTTGGCCGCCATACCATAGATCGCCGCCTGAATTCAATGAATCCATCTCAATTTTTCTTTAAAAATGGCCCAAATTCTCAAAAATTTCGGTGGGTTGAATTTTTCATTTCCAATTCTTCGTCCCTTTTTAATGCATTTTATACTTTTGGCCATTTTTCTTGCCAAGAGTCCGAATCTATCAGAATGATCAATTTTCACCATTTTCGAGCTGGCCCCCTTGTCCGGCAGTGCTGTCACCTCTGCACAAGCCAACTTCAGGTCCTCTAAAAAGGCATCCAGCACCCCATCCGCTGTCTGATTATAGGTGATGCAGAAATGGAGGCTAAAAAAATTTGGAAAAATATAAAAATAAATAAAAACGCACGAATCGGGCATCTGCAGAAAGTTCAGGTTCCAGCCATGTTTGCTTAACAGGTCGCCTACAGCGTGGATGTTGAAGAAGTCGGACGAAAATGCCACCTACAACAAAAAGGTGGTTATAACGAAAACGGATTTTTTAATCTTAAAAATATGGGTAAAATTCAAATTGGAATTAACATATAGGAAATCACTATGGGATCCGAACCAACACTAAATTATGATGGAACCAAGAGGACAACCGCCTGAGCCACCCATTTCCCCCTGTAAAACTGACCACTGAAACATCGGGTTTGCCGACCACGCGAAGGCCTGGGATCTTTTGCACCGAATCTGCCAATTGGGCGGCTTTGCTCACAATCAGCTGGGCCCGTCGGGCGTATTCTTGCTTGCCAAAATGGAGCAGAGTGGCCCATGTGAGAGCGATGTTCAGACCGGCACGACTTCCTGTGGAAGAGGAGGAGAATTGAGAGAGTGGAACGCGTTGTAGAATGGTATTTTCTGTAGGTTTTGCAACAATTAATAAATAGCAGGGAAGCTGGGATAAAATCCGAAAAATTTTAAAAAAATTCCAGAGCAGGAGGTCGTGGAAGTAGGAAGACGGAAAACACTAGGCCATAATTGCAAAATTTTATTTTTTAGATAGGGTATAGGGGCAGCCGAAATCGTTTTTCTTTTTTTTACTCATCAAGCAACTCTAAGATAAGAAAAAAAATTCAGGTTAGTCTCGCTTTTTAAAATCCGAACAATGTTAGGGCCTTGCTGTAACCATTCAGGTTTTCTGATTCTGACCAGAGAGTGTCGGAGTGGCGTAGATGCCGCCGGGCCATTCGGTGACCGCAAAGTATTGGTGATGGAGCAGTTCGGGTGATCGGTAGAGGATGATGGAGGTGCCCTTGGGAGCATATCCGTACTAAAAAAGTATTTTAATTAAATAATTAAAAATTATAAAATCATTGTAAAAAAACTCAAAATAAATAAACACTTTGTGTGTGTCGCATGAGATGGAAGTGACGCCGGGGACACTGAAGTCGAATGGCGGCAAATGGCGCAACGCTGGTGAATGAGCGGCAAAGGCGACCAGGAAGCCGCCCAGACACGCGTCCACGTGGACCGGAATGCCGTGATCGAGGCCCAACTGTAATGATCAGAACAGGTAGAAAGAGGTGATTATTGTTTCGTTAAATGCCATATTATGAGAATATTAAATCTTATGGACCTTTGCAATGGCTGGAATGTTGTCGAACGCGCCAAAGGGAAAGTTCGGTGCGGATCCAACCAACTGAAAGGAGTTTACGGACCGTAATTGAAAATTTTGAGGACCAATTGTAACTCCATTATCTATTTTCAAGTATGATATATCAATAATGGGCTATTTTATCAAAATATTCATCAAATTCAAATATGACATTTTCATTTATCGGCCGATAGGGAACCCGTATTAATTACAGTATCTGTTAATAACCCATCCACGAGTCATTAATCATAGCAAACTTGTTAGCTAAAGTTCAAGACACTCACCAGACATGTGTTTTTGCTGATCGCTCTATGCATCGCGTGCACATCAACTCGGCCCGTCTCCGGTTCCACCGGCACATGGCGAATGCGGATGCCCAACAGATGGCAGGCCTATACAATAATGTTGGCAAAAACACACACATTCCGCGAACCATGGTTTTGATATGATTAAAAACCAAATATGGCTTGTTAGTATTTGGCCCACTTTGTCAAAGGCGGCATGCGCTGTCACGGGCACAACCACAACCGGATCGCAGATGCCACGCTTGGCCTGGGCATGGTTCCGGGCGGAAAGGCAGGCCAGAATGATGGACTCGGTGCCGCCCGTGGTCATCTTTAAAAAATTGAATTATTTAATCAAATTCAATTTTCATAAAAAAATATAACAAAAAATCGTTCGGTCAAATCATTTTTTATTTTCCCGAAAATTCTGGATAACTCACCGTCCCGCACGTGTCCAGGTCCCCGTTGAACAGCTCGGCCACCATCCGCACCACTTCCGCCTCCATTTTGCGCACCGCCGGGAACACGTCCGGATGCAACGGGTTGGAGTAGGCGAACTGCTCGAACACCCGCGCCAGCAGCGCCATGTGTGCCGCATCGTCGGTGTCCGTGTACACCGCGCCAGACACGCGGCCCTGCAAAGTTATGGAATTTCTACAAAAATTGTAGAGCCCAAAATAATTCTGTAGCTTAATTTTTTCGATTTTGATTTATCCAAAATTTTTATTAGGGGCAGTTTTTACTATGCCGAATTAAATCATAGTGCAGAATAATAGAAGAATAAAAACGATTTAAAAGAGCATAAAAATGTTTACTCTCGAGGGGAATCGAACCACTGCCCTATTCCTCCAGATCCGAAACAGGACGTTAGTGTGGCCGTTAGAGTGTTGAAGCTACAAAAAGCATTATAACTCAGCTCAGACGGAACATAAAGAAACGAGTTTGGTGTCAATAGATAGCACTAAATGTCTGCTACAAATGTGCAAAAGAGATCATCCGGATTGGCCAAGTAGAAAAAAAGTTATGGCCAAGTTAAGACGCGCAATCGCGATTTTGGCCAAAGATCTGGCCATAACTTTTTTCTACTTGGTCAATCCGGATGACCTCTTTTGCGTTTTTATAGCAGACATTTAGGCCTATCTAATGTCACCAAACTCGTTTCTTTATGTTCCGTTTGAGCTGAGTTATAATGCTTTTTGTAGCTTCAACACTCTAACGGCCACACTCTAACGTCCCCTACCGTCCAGATCATGGCCCTCCTCGAAAAACTCGATATTTTCTCTATTTTGATGTGATTCGACGCAGAAATATATGTTCTTCAATTTTCCTATAAAAAACCATTTTTTCGAAAATATTTCAAAAAGGAAAAGAAGGTCCATTTTTGGAGTTCCTAATTTTTCGATGAAAAAAAGTTAATTAAGTTTGCAAAAAAATGATAAATAAATTTTTCCGTTTTTTTGAATTTTCAGTGAAAATCCATGAAAATTTCTTGCAATTCCCTACATGTTTGTAGTCGAACTTTCCGCCACCCATCTGCTGCTGGTACCGGTCCATGCGGGCCAGGATCTGCGCCTCCTCCGCCCCTTCCCAGTTGAGGTGCACCAGGAACTCGCCGGTCTCGTCGTGCTCGTGGATGGTCTGCTCCAACTCGCGACCAGTCTTGTCCAGCTCCCCCACTATCTTGTCCCGCACGCTGGGCAGACATCGGAGCCAGGAGAAACAATAGGCGGAGAGGCTAGAGAGTAGGGAATAGAGAAAAAGAGTAAAAAATTGGATGGGAGAGAAATGACGATAGAGGTGGCCGATTTTTAGGAAGTAGGAAATGCTGATGTACGATCAAGATCAAGCGAGAACAGCAGGTCATTACGATAAAAACAATACCAAAATAAGATTTGCTTTTTTTCGGTTATAATTTTTGGCCTCAATGGCAGATAAATCAAAATCAAAGTATAAAAAGCTCAGATTATTACGGGAAGATATGAATTTGGTGAGGAATGCGGAAACCGGAAATCCCTGGGAGAGCGTTGAATGTAAAAGAATTTAGAGTGCAAAAAATGGACTAAACTTATAGCTGGATTTAAAAAAATCATTGATATCCCCCACCCTCTCTCCGATCACTCACCGTTTACCCAGCGGTCGATCCGACTCGTTGCTGATCAGGTGCCGAAGCCGGAGCAGAAGCAGGGTGCCGCCCACGGAGACGCCGATCAGGACCAGGGGTTTGATCCGGGCCAGCTCCGAGTTCAGCCTCGCCGGCACTTCAAACAATATCTTGGCCATTTTTCCGTGGGGAAAATGGCTAAAAATTCTCAAAAATAAATTTACAACATTAAAATGAAAAGAAATTTGAATGTCATAGGGATTGGCCACCAATGGAAATTTTTCCAAAAAATTTTTTCCGACATTTCAAAAGGTTTGCATTAAAAGGGGGCCATCCCTCTACAAATACACATAAAATTCAGATTTAAATTCCTATTTTTTAATTTTTATGCAACTAACAAAAATGTAATGTGATGATGAATTGATGAAAAAATGGACATCATCAGGCTTCCCATCCCAACATTTTCCGCACAAAAGGGTCGTCCAGGTTCTGAAGTGTCTCCTTGAAGTCCTCCAACTGCGAGTCCGGAATGTATCTGCAAAATTTTTGGGATTTTTTTTTAATGAAAATTGGTCAATTATTAGGTTCAAAAGCAATAAAAATGATTTTAAAATCATATGAAAAATTAAAAAGAGAGACTAGAAGAGTCAAATAAAAAATTAACAATATGGTTTTGGGAAAATTCTAATCAAAAATTTTCAAAAAAAAACACGCATTTTGATTTATCGGATTTCATGCAGGGGAGGGAATCGGGATAAACTGTCCCATTCCCCCCCCCCC
>LDKF01000208.1:7338-40345 GCA_001026735.1 Rotylenchulus reniformis | reverse complement strand
CCCCCCCCCCCCCCCACTGAATACGCCACTGGTTGTAAGGATCCATTTTTAGGTTGTACCGGTGCAAGTTGATAGATCAGATATTGGAAAATATATATTTTTTCCATAAAAATTCTCACAGAAAAATGGAATATCTTTAAGTTTTTTGAGCCCCTTTACTCGACTATTTCGCGAGGCGTTCGAGAATCTAAGTCCTTTTCTTTGAAAAAAATTTGGAGGGGCGAATTTTTTTTGACAATTTAGATGAAATCAACCAGGGATGATTGATCCTTTCGGATTTTTTTCGACTTGGCATTTCAGGGAGGAAGAGGCAGAGTTGCCTTCTCGTTACGTCCCTAATTATAATAAAAAACTACGGAAGCATTTTGAAATCATTTCCTATTCTTCGTCCATCCCTGTTCTATAACCTGAACAATCAAAATATAAATTTTTTGAAAAATTTTATTTTTAAAAAATCTCACGTTTCCACCACGCGGATCCCAAAATGTTTGGAGGCCCAGTGCACATATCCCTGGAACCTTTCCAGCGGCTGAAAATCGTAACCCTGCAGACGCACATTGATCAACGGAATGTCGGGGTAAAGCCGTTTGTTCTTAAACCTAAAATAAAAAAAACTAAAAGATCGTAGGAATTTCTGCATACTGTACTATTATTTTTTCTAATCAAAAATTGTAAATAGATTTTTTATTTGAAACGAAGAAAAGTGTTCGTTGAAACGAGAGAATGCTCATGAAAAAGTGTTGAAGAAAACGAAAAGAGTGCTCATGGAAAAGAAAAAGAGTGCTCATTGGTATTGTAACACGTCCGCTAACTTTTGGGTTAAAAAAAATAATAGATCAGTAAAAGTAAATGGGTTTTTTCATATTTGCGATTTTTGCTAAATGAATTTAAAAATTCAAAAATGTGAAGTAGAAAAACAAATGTCTTACCAAAAGAGCGCAAAATTTTTAAGAGAGATCTGACAATTTCCAAAAACCTAATTCTGGTTTTTGGAAAACATGGTTTTCTGGTTTTTCTGTTCCAAAGTCCAAATCAAACCTGGATCCATGAAACCTTAAGTGAAAAAATTGGAATAGTAATGCAATGGACAAAATTCGTATTTTTCGGAAAAAATCTTTAAAAAATTTACATTCAAAAATCAATAATTTTTTATAAAAGACCTTAAGTTCTTAATGTTTCAGGAAACATGGTTTTTTTCTTGATTAAAAACCAGAACCGGTCCGCCCGTCTTTAATCTAATCTAATAATAAAAATCACGTTGGCTCGTAGAGCTCTTGCGGGGTCGGCGGATTTGCCCCTTCGCGCAGGGTAGGATAGGTCCGATGGGGGAGGAGGATGAACTTGCCGGTCCCCCGATTGAGCCGTAAACATTTGTTGCTGAACATCGAATACTAAAAAATTATTTAAAAAATCAATTAAAACTCGGGAAAATCGACAAATATGACATTTAAAATCCGAAAAATCACATATATCGTTGGACCAAAAATGCATACACACGTTTATTCAGACATGAAAAATGATGGAAGGTTTAATTTTGCGTTCTTTATTACAAAGCAAGCAAGCAAGCATGGATAGCAGCTTGAAGGACCCTGATTTCGCAAGATTTTAATTTGCATTTTATTTAAGGATTTTTGAATAAATTTACGGATTTTTATACAGAAAAAATTCATCAATTTTCGTTTTAAAAAATTTTTTAATTGAAAATTCTAATTAATTCCGCCATAAAATTTAAAAAATCGATCAAAGTCCTTATAGCTTATTATATCATAGTGATCAGATCAGTGAGCCGATCCCTGATCAGCTCATGTAAGAGTGTCGGTAATTGGCGTTGGGCCCAGCGTAGGCTTGGCCCAGCGAGGGATACGCGTTGTTCGAGTAGGCCGGGTACGGGGCGGCCATCGCCGGACCCGGGGACGGCATGGACATTCCGCCGGCGGAGAAACGGTTGTTGGCACTTGCGGCAGTCGGAACGGGCCGGTACTGACTCTGCTGACGCAATAACTCGTCCAACTTCTCCGACTTCACTCTCCTGCAAAGATCAAAAAGTTAGGGGTACCCAATGAAAATTTTGAGATGAATTTTAATTTAAAATTCGAAATGTTTAATCAGGATACTTTTGCAGTGCAGTGGCAATCAGTATTAGGAATTTTCGAAATTCAGAGTTCGGTCTAAGTATTCAAAAATATGCTAAATTTTATGTCATAGAATTTAAGATCAAAACTACCTCTGGGGTTTTTGGGCAAATTTTTTGAATAAAAATGACCTTCTCAGCGGCCCTTAATCAGGGGTGGGGAGGAATTCCCCACCTGAAACCAAATTTTTTTCAGAGGGATCGATGGAGGGGAAGAGGGAAGCGAAAAATTAGAAAGAAAAATTTCTAAGGAAGAAATTTGCTAATTAAAAAATTTCCGAGGGATTATGTTTTTTGTTTTTATTTGTAATTAGCTCAAACCTCGTGTGTGCCATCACCCGCTTCTCGTGGTGCTTCTTCACAAACTCGTCGATGTCCAGTGTGCCATTGCGGAATTGTTCTGCCACTTTCTGCAAATTCAAATTTAAAAGAATACATGGAAATTAAAAAATTTTCAGTAACTGTTGAGCCTTGATTACAATTTTTCATCCTAGAAAAAGGAAAGCCAATCTAAGTTTATCAGGATCCGATTCAAGGAAGTAGATAATAATCTTATTTGGTAACCTCGCTCTCGTCCTCTGCCTCCTGAGTCAGCGATTTGAGCGATGCACACACAGTGTCCAGGGACCGGGACTCGGCAACCTTTACAAAAGGATTGATTGTAAAATTTCAGAAACTTCAAAATTTAGCATTTTTACAACATAAGATTTTAATATATTAATTCCAATGTTTTATCTTGAATTTTTTTCCTTATTTTCCGCATTTTTTACCGAATCAAGCGTTGCCTTCATGTTCTCCACCTCCTCCTTGGTCTTCACGGCATTTGCGTGCGTCTCGTGCAGCTTGGACAGCGCAATCCGCAACTGGGGCTCTATGGACAGGTTGTACTCCGCCAGCGACTTGCTCTGTGCCAGTTTCAGCTCCTTGTCATTCGGAAGCGAAGAGACCTAAAAAAACAAATTTTCAAATGAAAAAATGCAAATTTTCGTGGATTTAGAAATCCCATATCTCTTACCAGGCCCATCGCTAGAGGGGTCAGACCACCCTTCCATATTCGAAAAATTAAAATTTTTTCAAGGGATCAGAAGAGAAAAGGGAAGAGAAAATGAAAAATTAAAAATATTGATTAGTTTTCCTCAAATTTTCAAACATTTACACCGGAACCGGAGGCCCCAATCGTGGCCATCAACAACGAATTTTTTCATAAAAAATTTTCTCCGCCTTTTATGTTTTTTTTGGCATTCAGTTTTCAGAACAAAAGGACCCAAATTTTTGTGAGGAATTCTGAACCTAATACTTAAAAAAACCTTAAAACACAATTCATGAATTCAATTCCCGCAAATGTTACCCTTAAGGAATTTAAAATTTTGGGTCGAACGAATAGATGTTCAGGTTTTTTTAGTGACCTGTGGCATTGCATCCACCATCGCGTTCAGCCGCTTCTCGTCATCCAACAAACTCTGCAATTGATCCTCCGTGAAGTTGCGCACTTGCGAAATTAGTCCTGCGACACAAATGTCCAGCACGCCCTCATAGTCACGAGAAGTCGCCATTTTTTGTTTGTCGAATTTTTGTTCAATTTGGAGAAAAGCCAAAAATCCTAAACAAAAAATTACATTTTTGTTCTAATTAGTAATGAAATCATTAATGCTTTTGGACATAGAAAAATTCGATCCACCGGCGGGGGGGGGTCAAGGAGGTGAGCAATATTCTGCTGAAGTCGGGCTAGTTTTCTGGACCAACCCCCCCCCCCCCAAAAAATCAGTTCTGGATCCAAAAAATTCAATTAGCAATAACAAGAGCATAACGTGCAAATCGCAATTTTTTTATTAATTTAATAAAATGAAAAAAATGAGTACGTTTTTTGGGATTATATACCTATACCAACCTTAGATTATTTTTTAATTTTAGCATTGATAGATAAAAATTTGAATAGAAATAAAAAATTAATCGAAAATTTTTTGAAAAATATCAGAAAAAATCGAAAATTTTTGGATTTTATTGCATTTTTGTTTAAGAATTTTTACCAACAAAAAATGTGAAACAATGATAAATATGGATTATAAAATGCAAACTAGACGGTTCAAATCAAGCTAAAAATGCGTTTTACGTGATTTTCAGTCATTCTGTAAGTGGGCAGAAAAAAATGAATTTCCATATAATTTGGGACCCTAGGCCCCACGGCCACGGTAGTGATCCAGTGATAGTGATGACTAACTCCGAGCACACGTGTAATTCATGTTTTTTTTCTTGAGATACAGTACCCTAAACCAGCTCACACGAGGAAAACAAGGACAATCTTCGTTTTGTCTAATAGGTATAGATAGATATATGTACCTGTACCACCTATCTACTTCTTGGTCAATGACTTTTCTGGACATCAAAAAAAACCAGATTAGAGGGACTAAAGTCTTTGAAAGTAAAATTTCTGATGTTTTTTTGGTGATAGCCCTTGTTTTTAATTTTTGCTTTTGAACCTATTTATCCTCAAAGGTCGACTCAACAAACTGCTGTCTGAGAGCCTTTTCCCCGATTTTTTTTCATTTCAATTCAGAACATCCATCCAAATGTCCTCCTCCTCATCATCATCATCATCCACATCAACAAAAAAGTTGCGTTTGCCGCCCGAACTTGTCCATGAGCTGGCCCATGCCCTGCCGTTCGATGCCCGATGGGCCACCACTCGGGTCTCCTCCCGGTTTGACCGTTTTGTGTTGGCCCGCCAAACTGCGTGGCTGAAGGACATTCTACCATTTCTATCAAAAGTAGGATACTCAGGCGGAAACGGGCCATTTGAGCGCGGGGCCAATTGTTATAACTCGACTTGAAAATGTGATTTAGAAAAACGATTTTGATGTCAAATGATAGAGCTAGACATCAGCTACAAAATGAGCCTAAGTCCATTTGAATTGGCCCATCGCAAAAAAAGTTATGGCCAAAATAAGCACTCACATAGACCAATTCACAGTCGATACGGATGCTCATTTTGGCCATTACTTTGCAATGGGCCAATTCGAATGACCTTAGGCTTACTTTGTAGCAGACATCCAGGGCTATCTTATGACACTAAACTCGTTTTTCTTAGGTTACGTTTGAGCCAAGTTATAACAATTGGCGCCCAAATGGCCCCGTGCCCAAATCACCCCAACCCCTCCAGGATGGTGCTGGGTCGTCGTTTTAAAAATTCCAAAAGCCAAAAAATAAATTTTCATTATTTAAATACAAATTATAAATTGAATGAATATTTTTAAGGCAAAGTTTTTGGGACGCATATTCAGTGATGGGACGCATAAAAATTTTTTGGGACGCATATTATGGAATTGGACGCATATTCCTCTAAGGGACGCTTAAAGTACAACTAACGAGCCAAAATAATAAATTTAGGGAAAATTGTTTTCCGCCCAATTATCAAAATTTGATTAAATCCCACCTATTTTATCATTCTTATTTATATATATATATATGGATTGTGATTAAATTCCTGCCTCCGTTTCGCTTCATCATTTTTGGTTAGTTGATTTGTGAATTATTTCCCAAAATTCATGAATCAATAAAATAAAATTGGTAACTCATTTTTTATGAGAATTTTCAATTTTTCAACTTCTGACTCTCAAAATTCCTTTCAGCAAACTATCAGGTCAATGGAATATGCCAAATTGCGTGCCCTTTTCAGAGCAAATTCTGACCAATTGGTGAAATTCATGAGCAGGGAGTTGATGATGGAGGTGATTTTGCGCGCTGAGAATCACCACAGGTCTTGGTTTTCAAAAAAAATTTCCCATGTTGGATTTTTTACTTTGCTAGCTCCACTTCCTAACTGATGAGTGATGACTGCCCAAATGGGTTAGCAGACATTTGCGCCGCCGGTCAAATCAGACATTTGCGCCGCTTCCTAAAATCGACACTTGCACTGCCCGAATAAAATGAAACAAAAATTAAAAATAATCAAAATAAATTAAAAAAGGAAGTCGTCATGTAATCATTATGATATCCGATTTTGCAAAGATAATGTGAAAATAAAGAGAGAAAGAAAATATTGTCTGGGAAACCCCATTAAAAACGGAATTAGAAATTTCTGGACCCATCTAAACAGACCGAAATAATTTAATTTTTTATAATCGGAGCATAAAGTACTGATGAATGATAATTGATAACATTCAATTTCTTTTTAAATTTATTTGGAATTTTTTAATTTTTGTTTCATTATATTCGGGCGGCGCAAGTGTCGATTTTAGGAAGCGGCGCATGTGTCCCGGCGCAAATGTCTGATTTGACCGGCGGCGCAAATGTCTGCGGCGCAAGTGTCGAAGTCGTTAAGCGGCGCAAATGTCCTAACACCCCCAAATGACCACTCGCTAATTGATCAGTTGTAATAACGGCCAGTGATAAGTGATTCAAATATATTGTTCATTCATGTCTATTTGGCATTTCGTCCCCATCCGCCATTATTTTGTATGCTTGTATTGTTTTTCCTCTTTCTCCTTTCCTCTCCTTCACTCTTGCATGTATATAAACAAACGCATTTCCCTCATTCTTTGCAGTTGGTTATCTCCCCAGCTCGCCATTGTTTATTGTATTTGTCTTCAATAAACTCTCTTCGGGTTCGGACTTCACTTTGGGGGTTGTCCTTACTCTACAAACTATTCTTCTCCATTGGGCAGTGGTTGTCCCATATTTTCTCAATTAGTACTCAGTGATCACTGCCCAACTGCTGAAGAAATGGCCGTTTTTTGTATTCACTCGATCATACATAACTCACCAATGAGTGATGATTCAAAACCAACATTTGTAAAATGATATTTGTCACTGTCAAAATATGTATTCTTGCTTTTTTGGACGAATTTTCGTTGCCATTGAGATTTTCGAGAAAAAAAATTTGCCGAAGTGGCGTACACTTCAGTTTTTCAACCGGGGTCCATAAGTCCAAAGGAAAACAATATGAAGCGAATGATTTTCTCTATCTTATATTATCTTTTCGTAGCGAGACAAGAAAGGAAAAGTGGGAGATAACATTGACAGACACTATAAATTCGATCAGAGAAAAAAAAGATATTATGGACCGGTAGGAGACATTAGAGCGCCGGGACACTAGAGCGCCAAGCGCAATGCAATAACTTAGCTTAGAAGGAACTTATTAGCAAAAAGTTCTTGGTATGAAAAGATAGAGCACAAAATTAGCTACAAAATAAGCCTAAGCACATCCGAATTGGTCCATTACAAAAAAAGTTATGGCCAAGATAATCACACGTATTGGCCAATTTCGAAAAAATTGCCTATTTTGGCCATAACTTTTTTTGCAGTGGGCCAATTCGGATGAGCTTAAAGCATTTGTAGCTATTTTAATGCTCTATCTTTTGGCATCAAACTCGTTTCTCTAGGTTTGGTTTGAACCGAGTTATTGCGCTTGGCGCTCTAATGGCAGGATCTCTAATGTCCTGGTCCGATTATGGACACCGCAAAAAATTCCTTGATCTGTATATTAAAATGGCCAAACCGGGTTTTTCCGGTCTAAACCAGGGTGCGTATCTATTCTGATTTTTCAGAACTGTTCTGATTTGGAGGGACCAAATCTGACGAAATAAAAATGTTCTGATTTGTCAGATTTGTTCTGATTTTCGACTCTGTCCTTATTTTATCCTGATGTTCGAATTTTTTATTGAAATTTCCTTTAAAAAAGTGACCGATTTTCTTAAGAAAAGAGATCTAAATTTTAAAATATTTTCCCCGGCGGTCCCTGTCGGGACCGCCGATACTAACCAACAAGATTTTACAAAAAATGACCAATTTTCCTAAGAAAGAAGCCTGAAATTACAAATTTTTCTCCGGAGGTTCCGGCAGGGGCCGCCGATATCTCCATTACAATGATTAAAAACAAAAAACGACCAATTTTCTTAGGAAAAGGGCATAAATCCTTAAAATTTTCTCCGGCCCGGCGCCTTCAATGATAATTCTTTAAAATGAAGGCAAAAATAAGTTATCAAATATACTAAAGGAAAGAGGCTGAAATTCTCAAAATTTTCTCCGCCGGCCCCTATCGGGGCAACAAATTGAATCTTTCTAGAAAATACGAACAAAAATGACCAATTTTCTTAAGTGAAAAGCCTAATTTTTCCAAAAATTTCTCCTTGGGGCCGCCGCCGCCCCTTCAGAAGATGAATTCCTTTTAAAAAGAGTGGATAATGGAAAAAGTCGGGAAAATACGAACGCTAGTAATGAATGTTATTTTTGAAATTTTTGTTGCTGTTGCCATGTAAATGCCATGTTTTTTCTGGGAGTTTGCCATGTTTTTCGAGAATTGAGTAGGCCACCCAGATCATAACTCACCGATGAATAATGAGTAATGACCCAGAAACAACAAACTTGCAAATGATATCAAAATATGTGTTCCATAAGATTGCAAATGATGACAGAATCTGAATTTTATTTTATTATGAATATTTAAGTATATTACCTTGATAAAATTTTAAAAAGAGTAAATTCACCTTGATAAAATTTTAAAAAGAGTAAATTCTGGCAAGCAATTGTAAATCAGTAAAATCGATTTTCGCCAAAGACGATTCGAGGTCTCGTAAATTTTTCGAGATCGATCTCGATCATAGCTGTCCAGGGGGGGGTTAGATCCCCCCCCCCCCCCCATTGGACAGGTATAATCTCGATTCGAGATTCTCGAAAAATCTCGTATCGATCCGGTCTCTAGTTCTAATCAGTGTTTGCGTGATCCACCAAATTATGATCTGATCCATGATCTGATCTGATCTGATCCAGGTCCTGGATCAGATCAGGATCAGATCAGTTTTGAAAACCCAGGATCAGATCAGATCACGTCCGGATCACTTTTTTTGACGTGGTCCAAAAATGATCCAATTTTTCAAAATTTTCGTCAAAAAATAAGAATTTTTTCCGAAAATTTTCATCAAAAATGGAATTTTTTCCCAAAATTTTCGTCAAAAAATAGGAAATTTTTCCAAAATTATCGTAAAAATCGGAATTTTTCTCAAAATATTCAAAATTTTAGACAAAAAATACTATGTTTCTAAAAGTTTCCATTTTTTTTTGAAAATTTCTAGAGATTATTGATAAGCATATTTGTTATAAATATAAATTTTATGGCAAAAATCGCGATCCATTATTAGATAAAATCAAGACACATATTGCTCGTGCGATTAGCAGTGATTTTTAATTATTTTGATGCGATAATAAAATAATTTTAAATGGGAGAAAAAGAACTGATTATTTCCAGATGGAGAGGACATCGTTTTTCTGGAAAAAGTGAAAAATTTCTCAGCGGCTCAACAAAATTTTCTTAAAAAGGCTAACCTCCTTTAAAAAAGTGTCTAACTAAAATTTCTTTTCGATGATTTTATCGGAACCGCCAACAATTAAATTTTTAGTACATATTTCCAAAAGCGACTTTGAAAAACCCCGTTATAAAAATTAAATTTACATTTATGTGAATTTTTTGAGAAAAATAAAAATGAAAAAAAGACAGAATTTTTTGCTCATCTCTATCCCCGAAATCTCTCCCCGAACCCCGTCTGGGCCATTTCCGATTCGCCCCCGGATTTTCTCAACCTCCCCCGTGCACAACCCTACTTTTAATAATTAAATTAATCAATATTTATTTTCGAAAATGAATTATGTTTATTTTTTATAATTATATTTCACTATTATAAGTAAGTTTATATTGAAAAATTTTCATTTTTTTAAGCGCGATGTTTCAGGTTGGATCATTTTTTGGTGATCCGGAATGATCTGATCTGATCTGATCCAGATCATGATCCAACGTGATCTGATCTGATCCTGATCCAGGGGTTGGATCAGATCAGATCATTTTTGATGATCCAGCCCCTGGATCAGGATCAGATCATTTCCGAAAAAGGTGGATCATCGCAAACACTGGTTCTAATACAGAAAATACGGCAATTACGCTGATTGTGAGAGTGGCGCCACTAGTTGTTTTTTGGTGGATTCTGATTTAATTCCTCTCTCCTTCGCTTCATATTTGTGTGAATTTTTCCCCATAATTCAGAATTAATAAAATAAAATTGGTAAAACTAATTTTTAAAGGGATTTTCAATTTTCCAACTTCTGACTTCCTTTTTTAAATTCCTTTTTTATATATTTTTTTCAACTTCCCTTTTAAAATTCAAAATTCCTTTCAGCAATCCATCAGGTCAATGGAATCTGGCAAGTTGCTTGCCCTTTTCAGGGCAAATTTTGACCAATTGATGGAATTCATGAGCAGGGAGTTGATATGGGAGGTGGTTTTGCGCGCTGAGAATCACCACAGGTCTTGGTTTTCAAAAAATTTCCCAAATTGATTTTTTTTGCTTTGTTAGGTACTGACTGCCCAAATGTCCACTCGCTAATGGATCACTGCCCAGCTGCTGAAGAGATGGCCGTTTTTTGTATCCATCGATCATAACTCGCCAATGAATCGGATAATGACCCAAAAAACTACAAAATTGTAAAATGATACTTTTCAAACTATGTGTTCTCTCTATAAGTTAGCAAATGGTGACAGAATCTGAATTTTATTTTATTTAACCATGGACAATCCCTGTACAGGGTGCGGATAAAGTTCTTGAACTTTTTTGGAGGCAAATTTTTTGCAAAAATATATTTCGACAATTGATTTTTTCGAACAAATATAATCAATAGGATGTAAACTAAACAAAAAATCACAATTGAGTGGAAATAAAGATCAGCGCACTGGCACACAGGATGAAAACAATAAGCGTACCCAGTGAAAAATTGTTTCCGGAATTCTGATGCAAAAGTGTGTGGCCTAGGAACTCTTAGAATCTAAACCCAATGAATTAATTGCCTTAATAATTATCACAGCAGTGACTCTCGCACACAAAATACACAGTAAAAGATTTGTTAAAAATTGATTTATAACGCTCCCAGGCCACATTTACTGAAGAAAGGTACGCGACCAAGCATTTCATGGGCCAAAACCACTCGGGATTTTTTCATACTTTAAAATTTGGATTGTAAAACGAGCGAAAACTGAATAAAAAAGCTAAAATAAATTGTAATAACACTTAAATTAAAAAAATAAGCCTGAAAATAGTTAATAAACCATCGAAATTTGAAAAATAAATTTCGACTTTTTGGACAATTTTTAACAAATCGAATTTTGGTCCCAAAATGGTTGGCCCAAAAACTTTTCAGAATCAATTAGAGAAAATTAACTTTTTTAATAATTATTGTGGCAAAACGTGTTATTTATAATATCAGCAAAAAAGAAGAGGCTTAAAATTCGATAAAACTAAATTAGACAATATTTATTGGAAAAATAAGTCCGACCAAGGTGGACCCCGACCCAAGTGTATTCGATCCCCTATATTTTGAATAATGGAACCACATTCGGAATTTTGTTCTGATTTTTAGTTAGTTTATATGCTATTGATTATATTTTGTCGAAAAAAATATTTGTTGAAATATATTATTGCAAAAATTTCGCGTTTGTAATAAGTTCAAGAACTTTATCCGCACCCTGTAGAATCTGCATCCCAAAAAGCCAAAAACCCCAAAAATAAATAATCTAATAAGTCTCCCTAGGGCTAACTTTTGACGCTGAATCCGAATCTGACGTCCATTTTCACGTACTGCGTCATCTGACGCCATTTTTCATGCTGACGTCAAAAATTCTTATTCATGATATGATGAAATGGAGGTTATTTTCGAGCTCTTAGATGATTTTAAGAAAAAATAATATTTCAAAATTTTTGACGTCAGCATGAAAAAGTGGCGTCAGATGACGCAGTACGTGAAAATGGACGAACCCATATATACAAATTTTTCCTTCAGTGGTCTCTATCGGGGCCACTGTCACTCCCAAAACCTGCAGTAAATTGCTTTAAAAATTTGCTCTCTCTCTCTCTCCCTTCAGTGAAACTGCGATGAATACATCCCTCTCACTTCACTGGAATCGCTGGGTAGAGACGAGACGCAAAAAAGGGCGCAGAATAATCAATAGCAATAGGGATGGGATACCTAGTTATGGAAATACATAAAACATATTTTTTGCTGATATCAGGTATATCACAACGACTAAATAACCAACCACTTGATTAGAAGCTTCTAGTTCTAGAGTGACTTATTTCCCTATTTTTCCATATTTTGCGATTTTTAGTCCATATTTACTGTAATATTCCATATTTTTCTTCTTATTTTCCCATTTTCATGCATATTTTGAACATATTTTTGCGATTTTTGGCGAAAAATGCATTTCTCTCTCTCTCTCTATTTTGACATTTTGAGCATATTTTTTGCACATTTAAAATTTATTAACATTTTATAAAAAAAAATTTTATTTTAGGCATTTCGTGTTTATTTTGTAAATTTTCGTCATATATAACGCTCATCTTGTAACGCTCATTTTGATGTTTTTATTCTAATGACATACATATTTTCCATATTTTTCCATATTTCGGACTTTTTGTCCATATTCCATATTTTCCATATTTTCGTCCATATTTCGCCATTTTTTAAGAAAATTCTTAAACAAAAATGTAATAAAATCCGAAAATTTATGATTTTTTGGAAAAGATTTTTGGAAAAAATTTTACAAAAAAATTCTCGGAAAAAATTTTCAGTTAATTTTTAGAAAAGGAATATGAAATTAGACCCTTTTTGGCGCTAGTTTAAAAGTATAATTTTGGGACTCTAATCCATTTTGAGTCTCGGGACTCAAATTCATTTATATTCAGCAAATGATGATAAATTTATACAACATTGTACTTATTACGCAACAATTCAACAAAGGCATCGAATAAATTCTCGCCCCTAGCCCTTACATTTTGTCTAAACATCGCTTCCATCATATATGAATCGGTCAAATTGGTGCTAGTCCCGTGTATTCTCTTTGTTTTTTGTTTCAATTGTGCCCATAAGCCCTCGCATTTATTTGTGTTGACATTGAATTCACTGCCATCTTTTAGTGTGATTATTTTTGAGAATCCTCCTCCGGTTGCTTTCTTGTGACATATCAAACAGTGTTCATATTGAGGCAAGTCACGTGATAATCGTAGATAGGCGGGCCATTCATCGGAAACAATTATACTGCCCTCACGAATCCATTTTTTGATGAGATTGTGCAACGTCTTCTTTTTCCGGTTTTGCACGCGGACAAATGCCTGACCGCCTAGAAATATTGAAAAGCTACTTCATTTTTCTCAATTATTTACCCTCGCCACGCTCTATACCACCGAAATACCACATCTGTGTGCCGCGTTTTGGTTTTCCTCTATTGTGCTTTTGCTTCACCCAACATGTTTTATCTATTTCCACAATTTTTGCTGCACCTCCTATAGGTTGCTGTGCATCGCATTGTTGTCGGCAATAGTTGAACCAATTTATTATAGTGGCATTGCTAAGCCCTAGCTCCTTGATGGCATTTTTATTGCGGAAATCTTCTATCCACATGTAGATAAGAATGAACATTTGTGTTATGTCTAGTGCTGAGTTGTGAAAAAAGGATCCGTCACGTATAGATTTAATTGAATTACAAGCCGTACATTTCCACTAAAATTAAAAATTTAAAAAAAGACAAAAAAAACGACATACCATA
Organism: Rotylenchulus reniformis; assembly: GCA_001026735.1. NCBI lineage: Eukaryota > Metazoa > Nematoda > Chromadorea > Rhabditida > Hoplolaimidae > Rotylenchulus > Rotylenchulus reniformis. The sequence goes on along the minus strand of LDKF01000208.1, from coordinate 26,636 downwards.
AAACCATCTAATTTTGTTGTCCATTTCACTAGACTCATATTCTGGTTACAGCCCTGGCAGATAACACTATTTTTGATAAGCTTATGGTGCGCTAGAAATTGCAATATGTCGTCATTGTTCTGTTTAAAAATCCACCGAAGATTAATATCTCGTAAATTAGGATAAAATTTTGCTGGCGATGTAATTATGGTGCGCGAGTATCGAACCATTATTTAACTGTATTCTGGAAATATAAATAAACAATAATGATGAGATAAAATGTTAAAAAATATTTTACAATGAAAAATAAATGAATTTGAGTCCCAGTAGATACTCTCCCCACATTTTTTATCGATTGATCGGTCGACCCCCACCCCCACATCAAGCCAAAACCCTGAGGTCGGTGACTCATCCGGACCTCGGACCGCCCCACCGAACCCGAACCCCACGGCCGATGACTCACCACCTCGCGACCCATACAATGATGGGGAAGGTGGTAGGTGACGGCCAATGAGTCACCCCTCTATCAAAACTAGCTCCTGGGTATCGGTGACGTCATCGACCCTGGAGAGAGCTCCCAGCTTGTGGTATATGACGTCATAATCAAATGCTGGATGGGAAAAAAGTTAGGCCCTGCGGGAGAACTGGGATCAGAAACCCGTTATGACCTGATAACAACCTCATATGATTTTTAGAGAATCTAAACGATGGAGATCCATCGATAGTTTCTGTTCACATATGGGAAAGTCAGCAGATCATAGCGGGTATAGAACCCTCACTCCTGGGTTTATAATACCATGTTATAGAGTAACAATAATAAGTATAATATCAACGTGTTGTACCACCGAACCAACCAGGGCACAACATTATAAAAAATGAAACATTGTCTGAAATGTTCGAAAGACAAGTACCACATCTTACGGTTTCTTGATGAGTTTATCATATGGAAAGATTGTGTACTAACCATCTATCAAAGCGAAGAGATGTTTGTTTGTAGCTGTGTGTATCCTAAAGCCGGAAATCATCAACAATGGCAACTGATTCGCGAGAAACTCGGTGAAAATATTGGACCAAATTCATTTATCAGGTATGCCAAACAAAAATATTTTTTTCATTAATTTAACAATTACAGGTTTCAACAATAGTGAAGTCACGGTCTACAATGGAAAACAACAAGATATTCTACAACAGATCACATCATTTTACGCAGCGGACCGGGAAGTCGATCAACCAAAAAATAATTTTCAATAGCATTCTTACACATCCTCTTCAATGATATCGTCTGGTTCCACCATTTATAATGCTGAACAAAAATTGCTTATAAAAATAAAATTTAATACCTCTTCCACGAGAAAAATAGCCTCCCATTCTCTGCATAGGCGAAGCATTTTGATTGTGATTTTTCCCGCAACAACTTGGGAGGCATAGTGAAAGGAATTATACCAGTCAAGCGCATCTAACCAGGCCAGCTCTGCATTTTCGGAATCAATCTCATTATTGTTGTTATTTTGTTGATGCTCCATTTTACACCTGCTTTGAGTAATCAATCAGGGTCTATATTTGTTTACCCCGTTTCCATGTTGTGATAAAAGTACGGGGGTTCTATTAGGCATATACTTTAATTCTTCTATCATGGATTCCGCATCATTTCTGCTGATATAACCGCGTCTTTTCAAAAAGTTTATTATACCAAACCAACACAGTAAAAAGACCGGAAATGCAATAAGATAATGGGAAAACATCAAGAATGTTTGTAATACTGGGGAAATCGGTGAGACCGGCTCCCGATATGTTAAAACAGGAAGTGCAGTTGAATTATTCATTTTTATGCGAGTTTTTAGTTTCTTCAAGCCTTTTTATATATGCCCGGTTCAACCCAGTTTCGAATCAGAGACAATATGGCGATTGTAATCTACCATTATCATTTGATCAAATTCACCCAGGACAATCATTTCTACACCTCCCTGAGGAATGGGGGTGTTGAATGTGGCACGAATNCTTGTCGTCCCACTTCTCAACAACTCAAAACCACATGAATCGTCGAGTGTTGATGTCAGCGGAATTACAAAGAAAGTCCACCCGTTTTTAAATTCGTTTAGGGTGATGTCAAAGGAGTGTTCAGTGTTTGCCATTCCTAGAGCCTCATAGAGATCAACAAAAGCACGCACATAAAAATTTTCATCAAAATTTAATTTGTATGGTACAACAGGATATACCATCCCTCCAGCATGTACTGCGATTTCTCTGACGTCAAATGGTTTAAAATTGAAAGGGGACAACAAATAGTCACCTGTGAATGCCTTATTAGCAACCATTGCAATTGTCAATCTTCGGGGAATAGTTGCGCTAAANACATAAAAATTTTCATCAAAATTTAATTTGTATGGTACAACAGGATATACCATCCCTCCAGCATGTACTGCGATTTCTCTGACGTCAAATGGTTTAAAATTGAAAGGGGACAACAAATAGTCACCTGTGAATGCCTTATTAGCAACCATTGCAATTGTCAATCTTCGGGGAATAGTTGCGCTAAATACATTATAATCTATCTCATAGCGACCAGCACTAATGAAGGTGGATTTTATTTCGGTCTTTCGGACCGAATAGGTGGCTGGTTGTTTTTCCAGTGTTTTGTAAATGCTCAAATTCAGTGATGGTTGGACCTCCACCATTTTTGCATAAAGTTTTACATCGTGCACCGCAAGCCGGTATCTGTTCAGGAGAGGAGGTCGCCTGCTCCAAGTGTTTGCAAAAGGAACACATCTTTTGCTTTGTAAATTGTAAACAACAAATCGAGGTTGTTTAATAGAAAGAGTTCCTGATTTCCCATGTCAAAATCTAGTCTGGAGATAAACTGGGCCTTTTTACCCTGTTGGAAAAGCCCACAACGAGCCGTGAACCCATCGTCTGTAGCATCGTCATGTGAGGTGGTTAGATAGTACCCAATGGAGGCGAGAAAATGTTGCTTGACACTAGCTGGAAAGGACAGTTCATTGGTAATGTATGCCTTATATGGATACAAATTACCACTGTCATAAACCTCGGTATTGCCAACCGAAACTTTGAGTTGTTGGACAAATGTTTGCCCTATTCCCTGTATAACGCCCACATTTTGGTCAGCGGCACCAATTGGTATCCATCGCCCATTTACATCCTGTTTTTCAATTGATAACTCAAGACAGAGATAAATTCGCGATAGATCGGTCCACAAATTGTCACTGTAAAGACGAAAAAGGTAGGGAGATTCTTGTGTTATAGTGGCGAGTGGAAGTACCTCTCGAAAAAAAGAGCGAACAACAGACACATTGGTGGGCGGGACCGAAAAAATATTTAATGCACTATTTGTGGCCAAAGGACTATTTTCAGAAATTTTTTGGGGACAGGTCATTATTACCAATTAATATGTTCCTAAAGTATCAACACGAAGACGTTTTGATTTCTTTTTCTTCCTCCTGACAGTGGTGGTGGAAGGAAGAAATGAAGGTGGACCAACCGAGGATTGCATCTTATTTATATGTTTTCGCTTCTTATTCCAGTTTCTTGACACCGGCTTTTGTTCCTTTTGATACTGTTTGAAGTCAAAAGCACCTTGACCCTTTTGTGCATTAATATTATTTGCCGCTTTTTCTAGTAGATTTTTTAGACCAGTTTTGCTTTCATTTACCAGGGATTCTTTTAGATCCTTTCCCTCCAACACATTTGTTAACACACGATTGCCTGTCTCTAACCCTTGGCGACTAATTGCCGAACCAATTTCCTTTCCTATGGGGATTAAATAGCGCAACAGGCTACGAAATATTGAACCCACACCGGCACCACGCTGGAATGGTACTCCTCGGAACACATTGTAGCCACCATATTGGACTACAGCAATTTCGGGCGATGTTTGAGCATATGAGAACCAATCAACTTTTGAAGGATCAAAGTCTATGTGCATTTTTGAAATTATTTGATAATTATAAAGTTCAAATGTTTATTTATACATGTTAATGGGTAAAAAGCACCTTTCTAATGAAATCATTTACAATATAGTCTGGTGAATTTTGGGTAGCCGAATGCAAAAAGGCAACAATTTTTTCAAAAGGCACACCACCACACCGATGGTGAAGAAAAAAAATAGCGTGTCTCCCGCAAGACCTGGCAGCACTGGACTGAAGCGCGATTTTGTTGAAGCGAATCTTGGCAAATGTTGTTAGATAATTAGAAATATGGAAACTGGCCGGAGGCCACACCCCCAAAGGATCATAATATTCAATTTGATTCGGCTGGTTGCAATAGATGGATACCCAGTGAGAACCCTTGAACGAGCTTGGATCCAGATTTAACACCATACAATATGGAAAAAAATTGCAAACAGGTATCTGATCTGAGGCGAAACACCCTAGATATTTCTGTGAAGTAATCGGATTTTGGGTAAGTATTCTATTAATTTCAAGCGTATTCATCGAAAGCACTTAAAAATATGAGGCTTTCCGGAAATTAAGTGTTAATGTACATGTTCCATACTGGAACGGCATCAAACTACCACTATGGGTCCGTATTTCAATAAAAATCTCTGAGATTTCCTTTAACAACACCTTGTGGTATTGGATTGAAATGAATTGTTCCTCAATAATTTCATCAGGATTGCCACGTATTGTCACTATTCTTAGCACAGGTGCGGTGACATCACCCAACATCATCGGTTCAATCAACTCCGGGGCATATACATGGAAAGAGGAAACGCCCCCACGCATGTCGGGCATAAATTTGGCTTGTGTTTCTTCATCTGTGAACTCGGTAAGATTAAATCCGAGTATGTAGGCCAGCTGGTCGGATATGTGAACTCGCTTCACATACCTCGGATCCAGCTTTATCACAAAACGATTTATAAATGAAACATAACTAATTTGGCAAGTGAATCGAGCTTTTCGATATGTTTGAATCCATAGCTCAAAACCTCCCCGGTTTTTTGTTTCGTTATAAACCTGTAAATCTTCTGCATGCAATTCTGCGAGATTCTTTTCAAGTTTATGCTCATGAATCTTTTGCAAGAGTTCCCTGTCTTCCACATTCAGTGAAGCAAAATATTGGTCCAGTTTTTTTCCGAAGGAATCATCGGTGTCCTCGACCAATCGCACCGGGACTTCTCCCGATTCGAACTTAAACTCGATGAATTCATCTTTGGCGGATATGGTGGCGCGTACGGCCGCATCCATATAGCTCAATTGTGCAGTCCGTGTTTTCTGGGCCAATGGTTCATTGCCGTCTCCAAGCAGCTTGTAGAGGTTTTTGCCAAGCTCAGTAGGGGTGGTTACATTGGATGCTGGTACCGGGATGTATACGCTTTCGCCAGTTTGCCATTCCATTTGAACAAATTGTTCAACGTCTGTGCCAAGGGAGGGCCAGGAATGTGGATAGACAATCACCCCTAGACCCACCTCCCATTCAGAATTGAATTGTAATTTCCGGGGCAGACGAACACGAAATGAATTGGTACGATTCCCGTCTACATTGGTGTTTGAAGGAAGAACAACATAAAACGAATTTGAAGGCATTTTATGATGAAGATAAAATAAAAAATTAACCCCTATTTCTTTATATATTTTTCCATGTAATTGAGCTGGCGGGTATCCAACTATTATGGCGCGCACCATAACCCTTCCATTTTACCAGTGCATACTCGATCCCATCCCGTGTCTTACGTCTGATGACGCGCTCAATATCGTAAAGGAGTTGTTGTTGTTGATCTCCATCGGAATTCGTCATTTGTCGGACACGACACAGATCATTGGCATAGAACCAGCCTTTGATCATTTCATGGTCCCCATCCTGTAACCGATAGACAACAGGCCTACGCTCATTATGTACTTCTGAAACAATGAATATCTCGTTAGTAAAACGGGGCAAATAACCCTTTTGAAAAATGTGTTTGTGTTTTTCGATGCGCACCTTTTCGCCCACTTTAAACTTGGCTGGACGTTTCGGTCTGCTACGCATTGCCTTTTCAAACAGTCGTTGTCGTACCTTTTCCGCATTTTTAAATGTGACCTCCATGGGTCGCATGCCGATACTAGAATTATGTGAATTATTTATCGCACTGACCAAATTTTGTATGATATCTATCCAGGTATGCGTTTTGCGCTCGGTAAAATAACGATACAATCTTTCTTTAATGCTTCGATTAGCACGTTCGGCCATTCCTGCATGGAATTGAGGGGAAGTGTACATACAAAAATGTACCATACCCTTGGACTTGAAATAATCTTTCATCCTTTTGGCTGTGAACTCTACCCCCTGGTCTGTCAACAGTTTCCATGGTAAATATTTAGATCGTTCGAACAAACGATCAAATGCTGTGATCATATCGGTGCTGGACTTGGACCTAACCGGTTCAACGAACAATTGTCTGCTAAGTGTATCGATGCACACTAGTAAATATTTGTAGCCGCGATTACTTTTTCCAAGCCGATCGAACACGGACAAATCAGCTTGCCATTCGGTGTGAAGACCGGATGCAAGTGTCGGTAGACGAACATAACGCCTTTTGGCCTGTCGGTGAAGTGTGTAGGCTGATTGCGTGGCCAAAAAATCCTCAACATCTTTTCGGTTAACTTTGTTATTATGCCTTTTAGCTTCTCTCAATAGTGGCTTCACGCTGGTGAAGCACACTGGCGAATTCACATCTTTATACAAATGTTCAAGCAAACGTGTTTTACTCCTATCAACACCTATTCCCATAGTGTTGGCTTAAATTTGATCATTTTTTCCACCAACTTATTCTTTTTATTTGTTTTAAATAGGTATAAGCTTCTACCTCCACCACTTCCAAACTGTAGTGGTTGCTCGGGGAAAAGATATGAGTTTAAGAGTGTATGCCCCTTGGCCTTTTCCACAAATTCCTTGTAACCAACAGGGAAGCTTTTGAATTGGCTCTTACCGTCCCTGTTCAACAAATATGTGACAATTTCATCCACATTACTCGTCTTGTATACTTGGCCGTCTGATCGTAAAATCTTTTGATCAGAATTCACTCCCAACTGCCCATTATTTTTCCCAATATACTCCATTACCTTTTGTTTGGTAGCAGCAGCAGAAGCTGCTGTTTCAGCTGGTGCTACTGTCTTTCTTGTCTGTCGCAATTTTGGAGGTGATTTCACACTAGTAGCAGCATCTTCCCATTCTTCGTCGTCAAATTCTTCTATCGACGGTTCCGTTGTTTTCGTTCTCCGTTGTTTTTTGGGGGTTTTTATCGATGGTTTTGGTGCTGGTGATGGTAGTAAATTAGCGGCAATTTCCTGCGCATTTTTTAATTGCACATCAACTGGGCGTTCCTCGCCATCCCTAGTCAACTTATTAAGTCTTTTAAATTCTTGCTGATATTTAGTGGCCTTTTCCGCTTCACCAATTGCCGCATCATTTTCAATCTGACGCATTCGTTTTTTAACCAAACCCACCGGTGTACCATCATTTTGTTGCACAAGTGTTTCAAATATTTCTTCAGGAATCAAAAAGAATCGTTTTGTGTGGCGCATTTTTGAAAGTTTATAAATTTTGCACAAAATGTTTTTATTTATGCATGAGAGCGTTTGTGATAATGGGCATAACAATGGAGGTTAACAGGCCTGCAATGGCCGGCAATCCTTTGCCCTCTTGATGCGGCTGCTCTTGCAAAAGAACTCTTTTTGCTGATCGTGAGCACCTCGTTCGCGCCAATCTTCTCACCACATGGGCGTGATGTTGAAGTTTTTTCAAATGTTTTTTACGCAGAGGGACACGCCCCTTTAAAATATTGGTGCAAATTTCCACAAGACACAGTAGCTGCTCATCTGTAGCATCTCTGATGAATTGTTGTTGCTGTGAGCGTTTACGGGGGGCGGAACAAATTTTCTGCAAAAAGCTTTCATTTTGTAGAATCAGTGGGCTAACTTTGGTCATTTTGGTAAATAAACTTTGATCAATTGCTGCTCATTTTCACCATATATATGCGTTCTGAGGCGGAGCGGTTCTGGACTTGCTGGATGCATATCCACCAACAAATAACCGAAATTATTACCACAAGCATCCTGATACGCCTCGATGAAATATGCAATGCGTCCAGGAAACAACTGGGAGGCCAAGGTACGAATTTGCAGCTGACCAACCGGATTTCGCATCAGCACTAAATAGTGGGAATTGTTGCGAGCGACGCGCAATTCCTTTGAGAACAAATGTTGTGTGACGAGCACCACACTAGCACCCCAGTTGTGCGATCCACGTGTGAAAACGGTGTCCAAAAATTGCTGACTCATTCCCACCATCAAATCATCCAGCACTAACAATAATTTTCCTTGACTCCTCCTGGCTCTCTGGGATACCTGGTCCTCAGTCGGTATCCCATTTTGCACAAAAACCCCAATACCATTTATCGTTCCAGCCCGTTGCAATTTCATGACATTTGGGTTCAGTTCTCCATAGCAATAAAAAATTTCGGAAATCGGATGGGTTACAAGTGTTCGCAAATGTTGCAACAGTTTCATGACCCATTCCGATTTTCCACTCCCCGTACTACCTGATATTGTTAGAGTGAATGGATGGCGGAATTGTAGATCCATGTTTGAAAACTTTTGATAGTTTTGCTCCATTTTTTAGTTCACTATCGATGTTATGCATATATATAGCCATGGTTCATTTTCAGCTTATTTATCACGAAAAAATGGACTACATTCTTGCTACCGACTGGATTAATAACGCTTATCCGGAAATTGACATCAAAAATGATGATGGCAATAACATGGACAAGGTAAAAGTTTTTTTACAAAGTAAGCACGGTTTATTTGTTAAAGAAGGAAGAAGAACCCAGCTGGTTGGAAATGATCGATGAGGAAGAAAAGGAGAATTGGGATCCAGAGGTTCAAAAGAAAGGTAATTTTCAATGAAAATATACATTCTATCCGGGTAGTTCTAGAAGCCAATGCGCAGACTGGGGAAACTAAAGAAGGGGAGAGGGAGGTATGTAGTTGCAACAACAACAACAACAGCATGATGCCCCTGCTGGATCATCTGTGCCATCAGCACAAGTGTTCCGTCAAGGAACTGCACGTGCTTTTGCAGAATTTGAGTACCCGTCGGGCAATTGTCAACCATCTTCGACATGATGTGCGTCTGCGAACCAACCATTTGCGTGCGGGACGAAACATAAACGTGCGCTGCAACGATTTGACTACCCAAAGTGCCCACACCGCGTTTGCAATGCGAGGCTACCTTGGCATAACGGTGAGATGGTGATTTACTATTATTAGACCTAATCTTTAATAAATTTTTAGGTGCGTGCCTACTACTATGTGAAGCATGGCATCAAGCTACTACACCCACAACTGCCATGCATCATTCAGTTTGGGGGCGGGAACCATCGTGCCCTGTACCCTATGGAATGTCTGAGCGTGTACAAGATTTGATAATGATGATAATGATGATGACGATGATCCCCATTTATTGAAATCCACACTATTTTTTGTACTTTTTAACAGGATGTATAAAGTTCAAAATTGCACTGTTGCTTTCAAATTATTGCCACATGACAACGGTAATGATAGGTTCACCCGGGAACAATTTTTGTCCATTGCGCGGAATGGGCAGAATACCGAATACAACCCGCGCCGCTTCCACGCTATCATCATGCGGATTCGTCACCGATGCGTTGTTGATGATGACGATGATAAATCAGTTGACAACACCGGTTCCGGGACTGAAACTGCTGCTGCTCGTGACAACAATCACCAAATGCGGCGGCGACGACCTCGGAGATGTCAGTGGCGAACTGTGGCTGCACTCATCTTCCGCACCGGCCGTGTGGTGCTCACAGGTGTCCCACATCCTACCGTCGCACAACCGGCAGCGGAACGCGTGTGCCGTAGTCTTCAGCAATCGTTGGAAATGGGGGCTGCCACCGCGATCACGCTGGGTGTGCACACTCTCCGTCTGGTGAACCTTGTGGGCGCGCTTACGATGCCCCATCGGCTGGCCATTGAAAGATTTGTTGCGATATCATCAACACCAGGACTTTCTCGCTTCAACTGGGGAAGAAGAGGAGGAGCCGAAGAGAATGATCATATTAACAAAATCCATCACATTGTTTATGATCCCACCATTTTCCCAGCCCTTCGTTGTAAATTTCAATTAGGTACCCATGGGGAGGGGAATGCAACTTGTCTTGTTTATATTTCTGGAAAAATTATTGTTACCGGTGTTCGTACCGAGGAACATTTGGACATCGTATTTCAACATTTGTTTTCCACCTTCTCAAAATTTACGCATCAATAAACACATTTCTAAAAGTTTTAACAAAAAATCGAATCAATTCATCACTATCATCATGTTGGAATATCGTGTGATCATTGATGCTGGTTCTTCTTCATCTTTTTGGATGGGGCGGGTCCATTGGATTCATCCTCATTATCAGCATCGCCACCATCCTTGTTCGCATCGAGCGGGGGTGTCAATGATTCCCACCAAAACTTGGTTACTGTCCAGTCAAAGCTCCCATAGCTGGTGTCGCGGGACTCCTGAACCGAGTTAGTTTACAATCTTCTCAACTGTTATAAAACAGAAATCACCCACTTTCACGTTGATCTTTAGTACAAGGGCTTTGTTGAGCTTGGCTTCCAGCTTGTTGTCCAAATCATCGCTGGCTGCACTATGATTGTTATCGGCAGTTGCTTTCAACAGCTCTTGGGCCTTCATCCCCATGAAACTTTCGGCGGTCCAACCAAACAGAGTGGCAGACTGCACAGTTTCCGCATCCTCCAAATCCTCCAGCTCCAATCGTACGAACATGGCCACGCCGGGTTTGTTGGCTACCAGACCACAGGCGCCACACTTTTTGTCCTCGTCCAGCTTTCGGCGACAGTACCAGCCTTCGGGACGTCGCCGTGGACATGCCTGGGGAAGAATTTGAGAGGGGGGTGAGGGAGGGAGTTATAAGCACACAGACCTCATATACTTGGAATTTGAGATCAGCAATTTTTGCCGAAATATGAAAGGTGCCAGTGGCATTCCACTCCAGAACTTCCGTAACACTTTTTGTCTGTGCAGCCGAAGGGGGAGCTTCTTCGGAACTGGTGGTGGTGGGGCTCTTTTTCAATAGGAATCGGCTCATTTCGGATCTTCTAAATTCTCGCTCTAAAGATATTGAAAGAAGGGGGATATTTGAATGAATGAATGAATGAATGAGCGGAGAACATCTCTCCTTATATAGCCCTCTCTACACCCCTAACCCATGATGCTTGCGTCAATGGATGGGGAAATCACACGCATTTCCGGTCTGTTGTGTTTGTATATAAAGACCTATTCAGAATTAGACAACATCATTTCCATTTCCACAAATAATAAGAAGAAAAAATGTCCATTCGTTTAATACTGGGACCGATGTTCGCGGGCAAAACCACCGAGCTGCTGCGGCGTGCAAAACAGCATGAAATGGCTGGCAAGAAGGTGGTGTATGTGAAGCATCTGCTGGACCTGAAACGGACTGCCGGAGCCCATCATATTTTTACCCATTCGGATGGAGACACCACCAACAACAACAACAAACAAGAGGCATTGGTCGCCAATCAGCTTGAAGAATTGTATGAAAAGATGGCTGCGAAGGAGGTGGATGTGGTATGTGTGGACGAGGGCCAGTTTTTTGAAGACCTGCATCGCGTGGTTCAACGGCTGGCGAACTGGCATGGAAAACATGTAATCATTGCTGCGCTGAATGCCACCTACAGCCAAACGCTCTTTACGACAGTGGGACAATTGCTGCCCGTCGCGGAACACGTGGACTGGCTCAATGCTGTGTGCTTCCGATGTGGAGCGTTGAACGCCTCATTTACGCGCCGGATTGTTGTTGACGAGGACAAGGATTCTTGGGTAGGCGATTAGCCGTAAAATTCAATTGAAATATGGGAATCCGCCCATTTTAGGCTCAACCCGATGTGGCGGACGAAACGTTGATTGGGGGCGCAGAAGCCTACGAGGCGCTTTGTCGTGTTTGTTGGTACAAGGAACGGACAAAACACGATTTGTGATCTTGGCCAATAGAAAATGTGATAATGATCCTTATTATTCGAATTTTCCAATTAAATGTCATGGGTTTGTTGGTATTGATCTCGGTTCTAGTTTGACCCCCCTGGAAATCTTACTAATCGATCACCATCATCGTCATCATCAATTTCGCCTGCCGGTCGCCTTTCACCATCTTCCAGATCACCCGGCGGAATTTGTAGGCGATAACCGAATGGCAATGTTTCCATGCCTGGTCTTACTCGACCCTTCTGGTAACACGGCCTGTAGTTTTTGTGCGCTTGATAGGTGTAGATATCGGACACCTGGGTGCGTCCAATTTGCGGGAATGGCACAAGTATGTGGGATTCGCTGCCAGGATACACAAAACCTTCTTCGTCACAAAGAATGTCATCACTTAAAGTAAAAAAGGTAAATGGATGTAAATCGTAAAGGTGAAATACTTACATTGGCCCGTCAATATCGTAATGTTCCAACACAATGTTTTTCACGGATTCAAAATTCAACAACTGATGACTTGCATAGGAGAGGCGGAAGCTACGAATTTTCATATCCGCGAGCACATTGTTGTTGTTGTCCTCTACATTGCGTCCCCGATGTTTGATTCCATAGTTTTTTGGACCCCCTGCCACAAATTCAAAAATGATGCGGTCTGCGCGTTCGCGCTTCATCTGTCCCAATGCTTCACCCTCACGAACATGTGCCACACCCGGTTTGGCGACATAGTAAATGGAGTCGGTATCTTAAAATGCAATGGTGCTAATGTGCTACAACCCCAAAAAACAAACCACAATATAAAATCTTGTGCCCTAATGCTTCAACTTGTTCCATGTAGCTGTACAGATGCAATCGCGCATAAGAAGTTACAAATATAGCAACGGGTAAGCAATTTGTCGAAGGCGCCGAAGCAAATTCCGGTTTCTTTCGCACAACAACCCGGTCCATATGTGATGAAACATGGTGAAAGTCCACAATGTTCAGGGTTGTGTCCTTCAACAGTGCGTGAAATTCGGCCGGAGTCCGTGTGTAATTGACCTCGCTAAACCCGACGCGTTGTGCTAGTTTGCCCCAAAGTGAATTGGCCAAAACTTTCTACAAATTCGACATAAAAATGTCGGTTTAATGTTGCCATTGAATCTTACTGCAACAAGACGCAGACCAGGATTTTTGGCAACCTTATTCACATCTAACCGGATTCCCTCGACCTGTTCAAATTCTTCGATGTATGCCGCCCGTTGCATATCCGTCTCAACACCTTCGGGCCATCCTGATGCCTGTTGTTTAAGCCCGACAAACGTGTCGACATATCCACGAAACAATTCATCTTCCCATTGGGAATAGTGCCAAACCTAAAGTAAAACATGGTGATACCTGAAGTAACCCAATCTGAGCCCCACTCCAATTCACCTCAAAAAGATCAATAACTTGATAGCCCAAATCCAATGCTTTGTTTAATTCAACATGTGTATAGCTAAAAATTTGTATATGATGTTTCGGGTGTGAATAAAGCACAAATTTGTGCTTACGCCGTGATCCATGCTCGTTGTTCATCGGTATGGCGACAGGGCCGTTGTTGCCGATTGTCCGCACAACGACCACACAACGGAAACGTCAATCGGCCATCCGTTGTTCGATAGGGGAGAAGGGTAAGCCGAAGTGGTCGGCGAAGCGGGTCTGGTGGCAAAACACGGACAAGCAACAATCCCTTGAACTGGTTCATGCCTGAATCGGTCCAGGGCAGAGGCCATGTGGGTGGTTGCAAGAGGATTTCACGCGTGAGCACTTGAGGGTTTCCAACCGGGAATGGGAATGCCTTCATCACATACGGGTAGAGACTGACCTGAAAAAGGCAAATTGTATTCATCTCGCTCTCTTCCCTGATATTTTCTACAATTACAATATCAATTGCGATTATTTCCTCCCCATCTTTGCATTTGTAGTATAAAACGAAGAGTTCTGTGCGACCACCCCGCAATGCGTCTTCCCTTGGATCAAGCGGTCGCGTGACAAAGGCCTGATTGTAAATCCTTCGTAGTTCCGGATCGGTGCGAGACGTTGCGCTAGCTCACATCCCCATACCACATGCAATTCATATCCATGGACTTGCTCGAGTTCCCAAAGTCGCTTTTGTGTATGTTCATAGAGTTGTTCTGCTGTCCGTCCACTGGCCAATATTCGCTGGCGATCATGTGCATAACATTTTGGACAACCTTTAAAATGCAAAAATGGATAATTGGTAACCGGTGGTTAGAACTTACCATGGTAAAAACAACCCATATATTCAATCGCCAATGGCCGTAATGGTGGATGGCGAATGTGAAGTCCGTCCAGTCGATATCCACTGTCCTCCACATGTGCTTCGCCCACTGACCATTGGGCACATTGAACTTGCACCCCTGGATTCATCAGCTCATACATTCGAATGTAGCGTGCCGACTCGGCGGATGCTCGCCGTCCCCTCAGATAGCCTCCCTCGGGTGAGTTGACAAGTGTATCACGGGGCAAAAAACACTTGCGAAATGTTGCCAGCGCGAGTCCGGCGCCCGTTGATGCAATTGTGAAGGGGTCCAGTCCGCCGGTATGCTCAGCAATCATCCGCCGGAATCGGATGACACTTTCACGCAGTATGGCAACATCGTTTACGCAATAAACCGTTAGTTGTTCACGCAGTTGGAACTTTGCGGCTGTGGATTCTTGCTCATACCAACGCAGAAATGCTTCACGCTTGTCCGGTTTCATGTGTTCCGGTTGATATGCATCGATTGGAGGCAATCCGTCAAGTCGTTGGTGAAGGTGTTCCCGTTTGATGTACATGTAGGGGAAATATGGTTTGGCAGAAGCAACATTTGCGGGCAGATCAAATGTTTTCGGCAACGCATCAAGACCACAAAAGAAGAAATTCAGCGTGTCTTTGAACACAATATGGTTCTGGTGCTGACCCCGCAGTGTCATTGAATAAATTTTGAGCCCGGATGTGCATAGGCGCCTCGGTGGTAAATTTCTTCTATGAAGTGCTTCCAAAACCAAATGCATGTCATATTTTCCCCCATTGTGGGACAGACAAAGCGTCAATATTCCGCGCGGGCCACCCTTGGTCAGATAATCAATGAATTGGTCCACAGGATTTGCCTCAGGATCGTCGAAGCTGTGGAAGTACATCCGTCTTGGATTGTAGTGAATATTTTCAGGGCTTGGTGTTAGATCACCAGCGGAATTCCGAAAAGGTGGGGAACATAGGCGGCGACCCGTTGGCCCGGATGGGAATCCGCAAATACAGCCCTGTGCTCGTTGGCCAATTCCATCATGGATTGATATGCCCGCTTGAATGCACCGCTCGCAGATCACTTCCGCTACGATGAGGATCGGAACATGTTTTTGAGCAACAACACCACCACTGAGATGCAGGGGAAGATCTTGCGTTGTTTCCGCATCGAAAAAACACAAACGCATGGGTTGTTGTTGACCACCCTCACCAAATCCTTCGTCGTCATCCTCACCATCATCTTCATCTTCTCGGGAGTTGGCTTGTTGTCGTCGTCGATGTTGATTCTGGCGTCTCTGGCGTCGCCTTTGAATGTCAGTATCTTCCAATGGTTGGATGAAGCACGGTTGCTCGGGTTCATGTACGCCTTGGCAACGCGAACACGGTCCTCTCGCAATGTTCCCATTATTACCACCACCATTTTGAGCACATTGGTGTTGTTGTTGAAAATTGGAATATAGCACACATCCACATCTGACACATATGCGTCTCCATTGACAGATCGATTGATATGGGCGATTTCCACGGCCATCCGTTGACAAATTAGGTGCCTGATTTTGCAGATGATATTCATAGCAATTCAGATTTGGGAACACGAAACGGCACTGGTCACAGAAACGCTTGCTGCTGGTCCCGTCAGGCATTTGCTGCTGGATTTGGCATGGAAATCCGACACCGAAACGTAGACAGAGGCGGCAATGAACTTTGCACTCAGCCGGGTGATATTGTCTAGTCACACTCCTTTCACAATCCATACAATAATTGTGCGCTCTAAAGAGCTGTTGAATTCTGCCGATGTAATTGAAATGTTGGTTTTCGAGTAGCAGACACAGATTGAAAACACTTGGTGTTGATCCCTTGTACACTAGGCGCCATTGTTGTTCCTTTTGAAAAACGCAAATACGAATTGCGCCTGCCTCGTGGTGTTCATCAATCCAATGTTGCAAACATTCAACATCTTGCAAGGTGTAAAGATGTTTGTTCCGCGCAATACCGGCCCTCCTCAGCAGATTGGCAGCTTCTGGGCGATGCAGGTGTTGTTGTCGAGCAAACATTTTGAATCTGGCCGGTCCACCACCACCGGGTGCGCGCGAACGCCAGTCGTGCAGTCCGATCACAACTGCTCTTGCTAGACATAGCCGGTCCCCGGGGTTGTGTATCCGGATAAGCGATTGGACCGGGTGTGTCACACAATGCTCGGCATTCAGATCACAACCCCCTTAACAAATCTTTATTGTGATTTTCATAAATGTAGCAAACCTGCAGAATCGTTCTCTTGTTGTTGTTGTTGCGCATCCAAAGGCCACACTGCGAGCACCTTTGTTATGGTTGTTCCGGCCTGTAAATCGATGCCTGCAGCGGACTGGTCGTTCAATCGTTGGATGAAGTCGGCGATGGCGGCAGGATTGTTTTGCTCGGGAGGGCGAAGTGGGATGGTGAAGGGGTTTTCGAAAGTTGGCGGATGCAGTTGGAGGCCGAGCAACAACGGCGGTGGTCGTCCATCGAGAATACGCGCAAAAAGTTGTCTGACCAGTCGTTCCAACAAGCGATCGGGACGATCCACTTCTTCCAATGGAATAAAACGCACTTCTGTTATTTCTCCGCGTGTATTTCTTGGCCGATTTCTCATTTCGTGAACTCGGTGGATTTGAAATGGTTGTTGTTGATGACTGGACATTGTATAACAAACAAAATATTACTAAAAAAGTAATTATTAAGGCCAAACCGTTGTGCTTAAGTAAAATGCGATTATTAAGCTGAAACCATTATGCAAATTGCAATTTTTTAATATGGACCGATATATTAGTGTAAATTAAATATAAAATGTAAATNCCTCATCGTAGCGGAAGTGATCTGCGAGCGGTGCATTCAAGCGGGCATATCAATCCATGATGGAATTGGCCAACGAGCACAGGGCTGTATTTGCTCGGGAGGGCGAAGTGGGATGGTGAAGGGGTTTTCGAAAGTTGGCGGATGCAGTTGGAGGCCGAGCAACAACGGCGGTGGTCGTCCATCGAGAACACGCGCAAAAAGTTGTCTGACCAGTCGTTCCAACAAGCGATCGGGACGATCCACTTCTTCCAATGGAATAAAACGCACTTCTGTTATTTCTCCGCGTGTATTTCTTGGCCGATTTCTCATTTCGTGAACTCGGTGGATTTGAAATGGTTGTTGTTGATGACTGGACATTGTATAACAAACAAAATATTACTAAAAAAGTAATTATTAAGGCCAAACCGTTGTGCTTAAGTAAAATGCGATTATTAAGCTGAAACCATTATGCAAATTGCAATTTTTTAATATGGACCGATATATTAGTGTAAATTAAATATAAAATGTAAATATAAAATGTAAATTGTTTGTTTGTAATCAATATAATTGTAAATTTAACTTCTAATTATAAAATGTAAATGTAATTTATTAATATAGATTATAAATGCAAATTGTAAATGTCAAATGTAAACCAATGTAATTAATGTAAATTATAAGTGTAGTTATAAATTGTAAAATATAAGTTTAAATTTAAAATGTAAATGTAAATTGTAAATGCAAATTGTAATGTTAAATGTAAATTGTAAGTTTAATTGTAACTTGTAATTGTAAAAGTAAAATGTAAATGTAAATGTAAATATCAAAGGTCAAATCTAAATGTATGGTAATAATTTTAAATTGTAAGTTTAGTTGTAAATTGTAAATGTAAATTGTAATATAAGTTTAAATTATAAGTAAATTATAAATGCAAATTGTAATTGTAAAATGTAAATTTAAATTTTAAATATAAATGTCAAATGTAATGTATGTAATTAAATCTAAATTGTAAGTCTAATTGTAAATTGTAATTGTAAATGTAAAATGTAAGTTTAAATTCTAAACGTAATTTGTAAATAGAGATTTTAAATTCAAATTTTAAGTATAAATTTTAAATAAAACTTATGTCTAAAT
The DNA here is from genome assembly GCA_001026735.1 of Rotylenchulus reniformis. Lineage (NCBI taxonomy): Eukaryota > Metazoa > Nematoda > Chromadorea > Rhabditida > Hoplolaimidae > Rotylenchulus > Rotylenchulus reniformis. Next base: position 8,425 of record LDKF01000208.1, on the reverse strand, counting down.
TGTAAACGTAATTTGTAAATAGAGATTTTAAATTCAAATTTTAAGTATAAATTTTAAATAAAACTTATAAGTGTATGTAAATGTCAATTATAAAAGTGAATGTAAATTTTTAAAAATAAATGTAATGCAAATTTTGTTTGTAAATCAAAATTGAACTTGTTTGCAAATGTGAATTTTAATATAAGTTTAAATTATAAGTAAATTATAAATGCAAATTGTAATTGTAAAATGTAAATTTAAATTTTAAATATAAATGTCAAATGTAATGTATGTAATTAAATCTAAATTGTAAGTCTAATTGTAAATTGTAATTGTAAATGTAAAATGTAAGTTTAAATTGTAAACGTAATTTGTAAATAGAGATTTTAAATTCAAATTTTAAGTATAAATTTTAAATAAAACTTATAAGTGTATGTAAATGTCAATTATAAAAGTGAATGTAAATTTTTAAAAATAAATGTAATGCAAATTTTGTTTGTAAATCAAAATTGAACTTGTTTGCAAATGTGAATTTTAATATAAGTTATACTAAATATAAATGTAAATTTTAAGTTAAAATTGTAAGTTTAATTGTAAATTGTAAAAGTAAAATGTAAATGTCAAAATGTAATATGTAAAATTGTAAATGTATATTGTAATTACAAATTGTAAATGTAACTTTAAATCAAATTATAAATGAAATTTCTAATTGTAAATGTGAATTGTAAATGTAAAATGTAATTGCAAATTTTAATTGTAACTGAGGTAATGTAACGGGAAATGTAAATAGATTGTAATAATAATTGTAATTTTAATTGGCATAATAAATATAAATGTAATTTTAAATGTAAATGAAATATAATTCTAATTCTAAATGTAACACAAATATAAATACGATTGTAATTATAATTGTAATTTTAATTTAAATTGTAAATATAATGCAATTGTATTTGTAATTGCAAATGTAACATGCCGATGTAAATGTAAATGAATGTAATTGTAATTGCAAATCAAAGGTAAGTAGAATGTAAACGGATTGTAATTCCAATTGTAAGTGTAATTGCAAATGTAAAGTGCAAGTGTAATTGTAAGTGTATTTCTAAAAAAT
>LDKF01000207.1:62014-77783 GCA_001026735.1 Rotylenchulus reniformis | reverse complement strand
GCACTCATTATTATTTTTTTTTAATATTTTCTTTCAGGTTCGCGGTGTAGTTTGGCCGGCCACCAGCGGTGTACCACGTGCGGAGGGAGCGACGGGCCCGCCGATCGTCGCCAATTCCATGCGCATCCATCCAGCCTCCAGCGATCCCTACCAGGTCGACTTTCCATCGGTGGAACCGCCCGAAGACATTGTCCGCCTATCTCGTTTGGTGATCAACGACTTCATCGGCCCTGAACTGCTCCAATTTCTGCGAGTTTCGCCCCGATTAATGGATGGCGGATGTTGCATAGTGTTCGATGGTAGGTTCAAGGCACCCTCCCTCAAAATACTAAAACAAAAAATTCAAATTGCCACACCGAAAAATTTTTCTGGCAAATTCCCTGCCCCGGCCTCTCAATTTTCATTTTTAAACTTTTGTTGCCTCCTCATACCCCCTACCACCAAATTCGCCTCTAATTTTTGGTCAACAGATTCAGTTTTGTGGGTCTATGGGTTCTATTCCCAAATTGGGTATCCTTTGTTTAAAATCCCAATTTATTAAACCTTTATTCCGCCCTTCCTACTGATTTCGACAACTTTGTCCGCCACCACTCCGCCGACTTCATCGTCCGCTTCTTCGCGCTCTTCCCCTCCGGCGCCAATCGTGCCGTTCATCTGTATCATCTCTCCGCCCTGGCAGTTCCCCTGTTCAATGACCATCCGACAATTTTCGACTGTACTGAATTGATCGTCGAGTGCTTGGACACATTGGCTTTGTGTAAGAAAATTCCAATTTTATAAAAAAAAAGTCACTTCCAGGACTTGATAGATTACAACAAGGAATTACTGTTTTATAAAAAAATGGCCTACCCCTGTTTTGTACTCGTAGAACCAAACTCTAACCCTTCCTTTTGCATATGTGTGGACCCAACAAAGCACATAATCTTGCACAGTCCTAATCTCCTGATTTCAATCAAAATTATTTTATTATTTAAAAGTTTTTTTGACCCAAAACTTGGAAATAAGCTCGTTCGTTATTTGAAACGAATAACTCGTTAACTCGTATTGAACCATTTGTCGCAATTCCCAATGCAAACAGAGAAGCAGAAAGCGAGAGAGACATAGCGACAGAGAAAGAGCGTGCGCCGCCATAAGTGCCGCTATAAGCCGGGGCGTACGCCATGACGCGAGTCTCTTTTCTACTGCTTATTTTTATTTCATTCGTTTCAGATGTGTCTATACTGTAGCGGGTACGCTAACTTTAGAGTCAAAAAACTTTTGCACAGTACTGTACCATTTACTTTTATTTGTCTTTTTTTGTTTTTGTTTTATCAGATGCTCTCCAGACCTGGCTTCACCTTGCTGAGCCACAACCACTACAGAAGCAGGAGGAACGCTGTTTGACCATCTGCTGGTTTGGGAACGAAGCCAATATGGGCCATCAATTCGTTGTGTACGACTTTGTGCAGCAACTCAAACAGGTCGAATAGATTGACTTTCCTTTTTCATTGTTTTTTACGAATATCTATTTTGGGGGTTTTTGCACAACAAATATGGGCCTTAAACTTTTTAATATNTTAATATGATTTTTTATTTAGCACTTTTTGGGTGCCACTTCTTGCTGTCTGTTCACTGTGGAGTTTAGACGGTTCGGCGGATGGCCCCAAATTCCGGAGTTGGACCCATTTGTCGAGGACAACGAACGGACCGGGGAGCTGTTTGAATTCAATTGGGACCAGGATCGGCGATTTTACCTGGTGAAGAGAAAGCGACAAGAGAATGCAGGACAAGAAGAAGCAGCGACAGAAAAAAGAGCAATGAAAATGGAATGGGAAACAGAGGTGTACATCCATGCCGTGGTGCAAGGGGACAAGCAACAGCCGGACTTGGAACACTGAAATCATAAATTGTCGAATCACTCATAAATTGTCGAATCACTATTCTGTGGGTTCAAATTCCAACTTTTTGCGCTAAAATTTCTCTTAGTATGTTTGTATTTTCCTCAGTTTTTAGTCCATTTTTTCATTTTTTTCTGAAAAATTGGGTAAACAAATAATTTTCGATGCAAAAATCATGAATTTAAAGGCGATCAATTTGAACTCAATAATTACTTAACTAGTGAAGTATTTCTTTCTTTCTCTCCCTCCCTCTCTCTCTCTCTCTCCCTCCTCTCTCTCTTTCCACTCTCAATGATCTGTCGAGGTGTGTGATCTCTGATCTTGTAACATTATCCTCATTTATGGGTGTCCATTTTTTGTTTGAACAAATTCGTCAGTTAGTATTTGCTTTTCTCAATATTGGCATTTATCGCCTTCGCGCATGCCAATTACTTTATGTGTTGGTTTTTTCTATTTCAATTTCATTTTTTATCGATATTATCAAAAGATGAAAGGCGACGGCTCTTCACCCGACCAGGGTTTTGACGGCCTTGGCCAGTCTTCATATGATACTGGCTGTTTTTGACCGGCCTTGGCTGGTCCTAAATTTATAGTATTTTATAGGGAAAATAATATAATTCTATCGGTAGTTTTTTCATTCTTTTTAATTTTCCGATAAATCATCGTTTGATGTAATGAATTTTATTCATCAGAGAACAAAATTACAAATCATTCATTAAATCATTAAAAAATCGTTCATTTGAAGTTGTCAACGAAATTTGGGATATCTACACAAATTTGGCAATCGAAAATTTTGTAATGTAAGCCCCCAATTTTTTGTATTTTTGTGGTTGTACATATTTCAAAATCGATTTAGGCCTTCATCGCAAGGGAAGAATTTCATGTTTGTGTGTTAATTCTGAACGAAACCTATACCATTGGATAGTCCATATATGGGTCTTTAACAAAAATGACTTTATTGGGACAGGAGATATGGTCAAGTGTCGCAGCACCCTAGAGTTCGGCACTGAATCGGGAACTAGGTACCGGATTGAGTTGGGATCCCGGTATCGATTCCAGTCCGATCTTCCTCACCGAACAGCGAATACTATTCACACTTTGATAGTCGTGGGTTAAATTCCCAACTTGACCTCAAAAGAGGGTGCAAGTTGATCTTGCTCTGACGATCTCATAATATTATAATATGTAAGATTTTTTGCTAAAAAATCGACCCAGAATTCACGATTGAGTTCGATCATCCATTTTCTGTATTTCAATTTCAATATTGCTCTACTACTTTGATACTAGCTTAAGCTTGAGATCCTTCGTTGCTGGGAAGTAAAAAATAAAGTTATGTGGACAAAAAAATTTCCACAATTTTTCAAAAATTTCAAGATATTTTAGTCTGAAATTTTTAAAAACAGGTACTCAAAATTCCAAAGGCTAAAATGTTCGAAGAATTTTTTATTCTGGATTTTTTGATCCAAAATTTTTTTAATGGCTACTTGAAAATTTCCGAAATTTCCTTTTTTAAACAATTTTTCAAAAATTTTAAAAAACATTTTGATCAATTTTTAAAGTTTATAAAAAGGTAAAAGACCATTTTTAAAGTTAAATAGGAAACAAATTCTAAGGGCAAATATGTATGTTCAAAAAATTGTTCACAATTTTTCGAAAATTACACAAAAAATCAAAATTCTATTCGTTGTGAGCGAGTTTGAAGCGCTTTTGCCGGCGCAGCCGGCACCCTTTCTCGAACATGTCCCTGCACAGCTCGTGCAGGGTCCAGAAGCAGGGTCCCTTGCCAGGCCAGTCCGGGTTCCGGGGCACCTTGACGAAACAGTCGTTGGAAGACAGCGAGTGGCGGATCGAGTTTTGCCAGGAACGAGGCTAAAGGAGCACAGGGCATGGGAATGACTACTTTTTGATTGTTTTGTCACTTTTCTTTTTTTCTGACTCCTTTTCTCAGGTGCTGGGTTTTTAAAAAAGGCCCAATAAGGCCAATCTGGCCAAAACCTTTTTTGAAAAGTGACAAAACAATCAAAAAAATCATTCCCATGCCCCGGCCCCTTTAGCATCGCTCTTGGCAAAGCTCGGTCCGCCACTCGCTGTCTTCCAACGACTCTTTCGTCAAGATGCCCAGGCATACTGGCAAGCGCAGTTCCTGTATCTGGTTGACCAATCGACTCTCGGAACAAATGTCGTCTTTCAGGACTCTTGTAGTATATCAGATTCTGGCGCTTTGCAGCGAAGCGATCGGTTCACGTAGTTCGCCAGATCTATATTCGATGCCGACAATATCAATTTCTCGTCCATTATTTATCAGGATTTTGGGATTATTTTGAAATGGAAAAGATAAAAAATAAATCCGAAAGCAAAATTCATGGCTACTTTCTTCACTGATGAGTCAGCAATCCTTCTTTATTCATCACAGCTCAATTGCTTATTTATTTATTTATTTTTATCCCCACCCATTCCTTCCTCTGTATTGTATTTAATTCAATTGGACCAAATGTCTCTAAAAGAGGCAGAAAAATTCGAGAGAGTGTGGTTAAAAAGGAAGTTTGGCATTGTGTTTTTTGTAAAATTCAAACAACATTGACATCCAATGTTTCAGAATTCTATTCATTGATACTCATTCTTTTTTTCAACACGAAAATTTTCATTGTTCTTGCTTAAGAAAACATTGATTTGTCCTTCCCTAATCAGAACCAGTACCACTCTCATTACAGGCTTCAGAGAAGGCGACGAGAGAGTACAGGACAGGAAGAGGGCAACAAAGAAGCATAGACGGGTAAAGAGGCAACGACACAAATGGACATGGACAAGGAAACGGTGGTGTACATCCGGGCAATGGTGCAGGGGGACAAGCACCAGCAGGTGGTGGACTCGGGACTTTTAGAGGAGGAGTGATGAAGTATCAAATTTATTAGGAAAATTGTAAAAAATTGTGTTTCATATATCACAAATTATTGAGTCTCAACCTTTTTGATCTATTCCATTTTTCAAATTGTTTATCTCATCTATCTCCCATTAATGCATTTTTTAAATAAATATTTAAGAAATTGTACATAAATTATTAAGACTCATGATTCATCACAGCTAGGTATATAAAATTGGCAAAATGGACTCTAAAACCAAAAAATGGACATATTATGAACACGAAGAATTCAAAATAATTGCTAAAATATGCTTTAAAAATAGGCCAATACTATGTTAAATATACAAAATAAAGTATCAAATCGGCATCTTTCTTGGATTTGAAAGTTAATTTTTTTTTCAAAAAATCAAAGTACAAGGTAATCAATCATCGATTGTTGTGAAACAAAAACGTAAAAAATTAAATTTATTCCTTTCGAACTCCAAAAATCTTTAATGATGACATTTTTATTAATTAACTATTTATTTAGTTGTTAATGAATTATGTTTTATTCTTCATTGTATTTCATATTTTATTCGTATTTAAGTATCTTCATTGTACATCAAAACTCACTATGGGAAAATTTTTATGGTCCATTAATTTAAAATCAATTAACTTTTTTATTTAACTTCATTATAGGAGATTTTTAAATATAATAATTGAAATTTGTGGAATTTTCAAATTTTAACCTTATTTTTAATTAAATCTGTTTGTTTTTTGATGTTTTCGAAGTATTTTGAAAATATTATAAAAGCCAAAAAAAACTATTTGAGATTTTTTGAGAGCCAATCCTTAACAAAAATATAATAAAACACGATAAATACCAATTTTTGGAATTTTTTTAGGGAGGCTAGCATCTATTTGGAGAAACCCTAAAATTTATAATTTATACCTGTTTTATAATTTGAAGAATAATCCGGAAAAATAATGTTAATATAACTCGAGAAATTGGGCTTTTTATAAAAAAATATATTATATTTTTGCAGCTAGAAATTCGATTAACCAATAAATTTTCTTTGGGCCCATTATCGAATCATTGCCCAAAAATATAGCTTTTTATTCTATTTATTATATTCATTTTAAATTCTTTTTTCAAAACTAAACTTTTTATAAAAAATTTTTTCCATTTTTTTGCAAAAAATATACATAAATTAATTTATTATTCTTTATGTAAAGCATGAAATTTCTATGTTTTTTAATTTTGCTTCAATTTTTCCTCTTCTTGATTCATTGTGCTCCTGCTGGCGATAACAACAACCCCGAAACTGCCGAAGAGTGTAAATTAATAAAAATTAATAATTTAAAATAAAAACATTTTTATCGTGTTTGATTAGAATATTTTTGAAATTCTTAAATTATTAGTCATTTTTAGCAAAAAATTATTGAAATTACAAAATATATGCAATGCTTCATTATACCTAATATACGGAAAATATATTCCATAATTTAATGCTCAACGTCCATTCGATCAAATTATTTTCGAATTTTCGAACATAAATTTTTAAATCCTTCAGATTATCGAAAATTATAAAGAATTCCCCATTTTTCGAATTTTTTGATCGATCCAATTTTTCTGTTTTTGGCTTGTGAAAACCCATAAAACATTTTTTGATGATAACCCATGAAAACTATTTTTGAAATCCATTTTTAGGAAAAAGTAGAGTCAAAGAGTCAAAACCCCCAAATTTTTTGAATATTCTGATTTCTGTTTTATTGATGCCCAAAATATTCTGATTTCTGTCTATCTGATTTGGTAAAATATTCGGATGCTATTATTCTGATTAGTTAAATTTTTCGATTTTTAATTTTTACTGATTATATAAATAATCTGATTTCTGCTTTTCTCATTAGGCAATTTTTGCAGATTGTGCAAAATATTCTGATTCATGTTTTTTTCTGATTTTCTAAAATATTCTGGTTTTCGTTTTTCTGATTGGGCAAAAATATTCTGCTTTTAATTTTATTCTGATTATATAAATATTCTGATTCTTGATTTTTTGATTATGTAAAATAATCTGATTTTTGATTTTCTGATTATGTAAAAAATTCTGATTTTAATTTTTTCTGATTATATAAATATTCTAATTATTTGATTTGAAGCAAAAATCAAGGGACTTGCGGGGTGTACCTCGTACAATTGTCGGTTGAAATTCGAAATTAGTGAAATTTTTTAATTTTTGAAAAAAAATTCGAATTTTTTTTCGCGGCATGGGGCACAACTATATAAGCCATTTTTTCAAAAAATCGAACACCCAAAATCAGCAAATATTAAATATCGAAATTTCTGAGCTTTTCGAATATTAAAAAAACATATACAGACTCCGTGCTGAGTCATTACCTCACAAGTGCCAAAAAAGGGCGTTACTTCACTGGTGCCAAAAAAGTAAATAAGGCTAAAATAGAGAAAATTTTAAATATTGGCAAATTAAAAATTATAAATATTATTCTTATTGACCTGCTTCCTGACAAATTGAGCTTGGCCAAAAAATTTTAATTTGGCCAATTCAATCGGAGTTACTCATTCAGTAGCTAATTTATGCTATTTATGCTCTATCTTTTAAAAAAAAAATTTCTAAGTTACATCACGATTGGGAATAATTCGAGTATCTGGCCTCCATTTTTTAAATATATTTTAATTTACAAATATTTATCATTTTTAATTCAATTTTATTTCTTTTTATTGTTATTTACTATTTTGGTACCAGTGAGATAACGCCCTTTTTGGTACTTTTGAGTTAATGACATAGCACCTGCAGATTCAGGGACGCTGCCATGGGGAGGAACGGGCTAAAGCCCTCCCAAAAAATCTCAAAAATTCTCCGGCTGTCCCTATCGGGAGTGCCGTTACGCCATAATTGGTTCACATTTAAAAAATGCCAGTTTTCTTGAGAATTTTTAAAATTTTTCACCAGCGCTAAACTGCCGAAATTCGTTTGCATAAACTCAAAGAATCCCTTCAAATCTCTGTTAATAGTAAAGATTGCAAGGATGGTGAATGGCCTTATCCTTACACATTGAATTTATTTTCCATCCAAGTTGGGTCGTTGATTCATCCATCCCATCCCACTTTCCCGTCTTTCAATCGATTGTACCCTGCTATGTTGTGCCCTGCCCCTTTGCTGCACGGTTCTTCTGCAGCTTAAAAGTCCTGTTTTGCGTAAAATCAGGGAAAACGTCACCTAAAACTGGGGAAAACCCATATCTTAAAATTACCTAAACTCTCCAATATAAGGCCTCCCCTCTATTATAACTAGGACTCGGAATTTAAGGCAACTGCCTTTTTTCTGCGGGCTCAAAATGGCCTAAAAACCACATAAAACACATTTTTAGGTTTATTAGGACCTTCTTACTTGCATTTTTATTTGCCCTTTTTTTGCCTTTTTGGCCCATTTTGGGATTTTATGCTTTTTGCCTTTTTGTACCATTTTTCGTGCCTTTTTTGACTTTTTGGAGCCAAGTTTAAAATTTTTAATGCTTTTTTTTTTTAAAAGTTATCTCAAAATGATATTAAAATAAAATTTTTAACCAAAAATAATTAATCTAGAGCAAAAAATGACCAATTTTCTTAAGAAGAATATAATTTTTCAAAAAAAAATTCCTGTTGAGGATAAAATCGATTTTGTTTTAACTTTTTAAATTAAAAAATTGTTGTATGAAATTTCTTCTGAGAATGAAAAATAATTTTAAAAAATTATTTTGAATTTTTCTAAAAATTTAAAAGCATCTAAAAATTTTGTATTTTAGATGCCTTGTTTGCTTTTTTTAATGCATTTTTGCCGTTTTTGTGCTCTTTTCGCCATTTTTGATGCTTTTTATTTTTCATGCCTTTTTCAGAGCCCTAATTATAAGGCCCCTCCAACACAGGTTGAAAAATATAAAGCCCTCTTCTATTAAAAGACCAGGCTAGTGCGGCTGTTTTAGTGTGGGCGATATAAGGATAAAAAAATAATGATTTATTTTTATGTTCTTATTAAGCTTTTCTGGAGGTTTTCAGGGGTTTGAATTCGATTATGATGTTGAAATTGTTGTATTGTATATGTATAATTGGTCATGTATTTCAAATTATATCCCTCTGAAAACCCTAAAGAAAAAAAAAATATAAGTCATGTATTTCAAATTATATCCCTCTGAAAACCCTAAAGAAAAAAAAAATATATTTAAATATAAGTCCAAAAAATCATTTTTATTTTTTCAAAAGATGGAATAGGTCTTTTGAATTGCCCCTAAATAATTTTTCCGATAATTTCTTTAATAAGTGCTTCCATTTTCATATAAAAAATCAAATCCGATGGATGCCGAGCTGGCGGAAGAGTTTAGGCAGAAAGGTAACACCAGTTTCGGAAAGGGCAAGTTGGACGAGGCGGCCGAGCTGTACACAAAATCATTGGAGCACAATCCGACCGCCATCGCTTTCGCCAACCGGGCCCAAGTTCACATCCAACAAAACAAGTCAGCAGACCGGGGGATGGTTGCTTGATGGGTTGGAATTAATCCACGAATTTCCCGAAAATTTCATGAAAATTGGCATCTAATTTCCATTTGATAAATGATTCGATACTTTCAGCTACCATATAAAATGTTTTTTTTTTTAAATTTTAATTACAAAGAATAAACTGGTGTGGAAATCATAAAATATAGTTCTCTGAAATTTTTACGCAATCCCCTGTAAATTTCAAGCCAACCCCACCGAAGATTAAGTCGAAAACTATTCTTCACAATAGAACTTCATCAAATAAATAATCAAGGATTACATAAAATCTCTAAAAAATTTATTAGAAAAAGGAAGTTTAAAAAAACTAAATTATAGACCGGAAGAAGCGGAGCACGACGCGCCTCAAGCGCTAGCATTGGATCCAGAGAATATGAAGGCGCGCTTCCGCTTAGGGCGTGCATTGCACATGCAGGGCGCACTGCGGAATGCGATTGCCGAGCTAGAGAAGTGTCGCATAAGGGAGCCGAACAATGCGCAAATTCGACAGGAGATCGAGAATTGCAAGGTTGCTGGGGGACACAAGACTAACTAACAAAAAATTGCCAAAAATCCAAAAAAAGCAATTTTTTCTTAAAAATCATCAAAAAAGAAATTTCCCCAAAAATGCATAAAAACAAAACATACCCAATATGCATGTCAAAAATATGCAAAAATTGTAGTTAGAACTTAGAAAGCCTTTTTAAGTGGTCAATACATGTAATAATTTATTTTTTATGCGATTTTCAGGCCATAATGAGCCCGCAAAAATATGCATTTGCATATTTTTCGGGACCTGCTTATTAGATATCTAATATTAATCAATTGTTTTTTTTAAATAAAATGAAAAAATCAAATCTTCGGAACCTGTTGAATTCAGGCATCTTCAACTTCTTCCACAGTTGTGCCTCCTCAATTTGCATTCGACAATCTGGTGATCGTTGGCCAGCAAAATTCGCCATATGATGGCCCCCAATCGACCACCAAAATGCCACTAAAAATTATCGAATTATTAACCCGAGACAAACAGCTTATGGATTTTAAGGTAAAATATATAAAAATTAATTTAATCATTTTTGACTGATGTTGATGTATATTACATATTTTATATATTTTTCATTAGATTTTAAAAACAATTATGTAACTTTTTGAGGATAATACGAAAAGGTTGAAAACTTTTAAGTTACCATATAAAATTAACTTTTTAAAAACTTCATCTCGTGGATACCGACATCGATTTTTCGGTGTTGGGTCGTTAAAAAATAGCCAATGTTGTCAGTCTGGCCGAAAACTTTTTTCTAAGCTTGCTAGGCCCAAATTATAAAAAGTTATTTGTGCAGAATTTATGCTCTATCTTCTGGTATTTTTATTTTTCGAAATTCGAACAAAAAGTTCATAATTTTCTTGAAATACCAAAAAATAAACATTTAGGAGTATTTCGAACTTTTTGGCCGAATTTCGAAAAGCTAATTTACCAGAAGATAAAGCATAAAATTCTGCACAATGGCTTCTTATATCTTGGCCTAACAAATCTCATAGAAAGTTTTCGGTCAGACTTGCAACATTGGCCACTTTTTTAACGACATAGCACCGATTTTTCAGAATATCAAACAGCTGCAAAAGGTGTTGGCTGTCACCAAGCCTGATGCACGCATCGCCATCATAATATTGCAGGAAGTGCACTTCGATCAGGTTTACGAGGTGATTTTTTCACATTCTAGAAATTGAGACACCAATGATAAATTAAAAAATATTATATCAAAAAATAATAAAATGATTATTTTTTCAGTTTTTCCGCTCATTGAACCCCAAGTTGTTGGAAGGTGGTGTTTTGCAACTGAACGGGTTCAGGGTCCACGACGTGCAACAATTGGCCCAGTTCACCAGTTTGTTCCGGCCAATCAGTCTGCGCGTCTCCACTCACGGCGAATACCCCGTGGTACGGTAATTGACGAGAGAGTCGCCTTGATAACTCGGTCAGGGTTCCAACCTGTCCTTACTTATTCCCTTTTTCACTATTTTGAAAATTTTTGTTCAAATTTCACTCAGAATTCATTTAAAAATGCCAAAAAATGAGCAATTTTCCTTTAGAAAGAGATTTATTTTTTCAAAATTTTTTCCGGCAACCTCTATCTGAACCACCGGTGGCCGTCATCTAAATGACAAATTCTTTAAAAAACCTCCGAGAATGGCCAATTTTTCTTAAGAGAAAAGACGCTACCGTATTTCTTGAATTAAAAATTCTTTTCAAATTTTCCATTTTTAGCCTAATTTGTTCATTGCCCTGAGCAATTTGTCAGCTTTTCGTGCAGCTAAGCACGTGATTGTTCGTCCGACCAATGTTCCCGCACAAATTGAACCCAATCATGCTAAAATGGTATAATTATACGGACTGGATCATTAGATTCCCGGTACGTTAGAGTCCCGAAGCTAGAACTCACTTCAAATGAAGCCTAAAGAAAAGCCTAAAGTTTATTATCAAAAGATAGAGCTAATAATAAACTATAAAATGAGCCTAAGCCCATTCGAATTAGCCTATTGCAAAAAAATTATGGCCAAAATACATAGATTTTTCGGAAGTTCGCCAATACGGATGATTATCTTGGCCATAACTTTTTTTCTATGTGACCAATCTGGATGATCTTTTAGCAGATTTATAGCAGACATTTAGATCTATGTTTGACACGAAGCCCTTTCTCTAGGTTGCTTGTAAGCTGAGTTATAATCAGTTTCTACCTTGGGACTCTAATTTGTGGGACTCTACTGACCCCCACCCATAATTATATTAAAATTATTCCGTAGAATTTTTAATTAATTATGCATCATTTCACTTCAAAGTTCTATTCCACCCTGGACATGTCCGACCTTGTGGACTGGCTTCACTGCAGTTCCGGTTTTTCGACTCCTGAAACCGGTCTCTCCGATCCGGATCCGTTGCCAAAACGTGCTCGCTTCAACGACGCGCTTGCACCCCATGAGAAGCCACAAGAGCTGAACGCGGAATTGGACAACCTTTGGCGCAGCCCGGTGCAACGCATGCTGCAGTTCCATGCGGACTCGCTGGTCCAGCAGGATGCGCCGAATGTGAATGTGGTGGAACAGTTCATCGACGCATGCAACGAGGTGAATATGCCTGTTGAGGAATAATAAAGTACTTGTACCAGTTGAAATATCAATTTTTCGAAATTTTTCAAAAATAAATTAATTTTTCCCTTCTAAACATCTAAAAACAATTTCATATGAGTATTTTGGAGCTGAATCCCATTCTGACGTCTATTTTGATTTAATATATCCGTCATCCGACGTCACTTTTTGACCCTGGCGTCTAAAAAATGATCGGTTCTACAATTTCTGATTCTAGATGTGGCATTTTTTATTTTCAGCGTAAAAATGTGATATCATATGATGTAATAACTCAAAATGGACGTCAGAATCGGAATTATCCCAGGGAAGTCATTTTAGATGATTTTATCAATAAAATTTACGACTAGAAATGTATACCAGCTCGATTCCAGACCCGTTCGATATCGAATATCGAGATCTTTAGCCAATTTGTTATGGCATCCTTTTAATCTACTATCAAATTCAACTTAGGCACCAATTACAGATTATGGGATTAAAAAAATAAAAATACTAAATATAAAATTTTGAATGATGGTCTACTTGATTTTTAAAATTTTCAATTTTTATTTTATAAAATTTTACAGCGTTTCCAACGCACCTCCGTGTCGTTCAACTACACCGCAAGAGTACTTTGCAGGCGTGCTTCAGGTGTCGTTCATCCGCGCGCCTTCCGCAACGCGTTGGGCGAACATTTGCGAGTCAGCGTGCAGCATCTGACCATGGACAACTACGAAGATCCATTCGGATCCATTCGAGTGATGAATCCGACAGACTACCAGGCTCATGATCTGATCTATCCATCGCCAGATCTGAGCTGCAAATTTTGATCGCAATATTTATTTTAATAACCTTTTTTAATTGTTATGAATCTAGCAAATTGATCAAAATTTTCTTAAATAAAAAGATTGAAAAAAAGCTTCTTCTTTTCGGTGCGACTAGACACACGAAAAAATGCAAATTATTCAATATAATAAATAGTTCTTTTTTTATTTATGCATTCTGGATTCAATTATAGAAATAATACTTTCCTCACCTGCTGTCGAGTTTCTTCCTTTCTGCTGGTTGCGTCTCTGAATGATGGATAACCTCTCCATTGTCGATCACTAAGAATTTTTACCCAATTGCACCTGCGGGTGCTATTGGCACCACCTTCCGAGACAATTGTGATTGTGAAGACTTATTTGTCTGTTTTAAAGTACATATGGATTAGAGACAGACAAGATTTTCCAAGATTTTCAGGATCTTGCTTCAAGAATCTTGAACAATCCGGAAAAAACATTGTCGGAGCTTTTTTGGAAATAAAAATGACTGAAATTCAAAAAATTTGATGCTCGAATTGGAGACTCTAAATTTTTAAAAATTTGAATCTCGTTCGAGATCTTGAATTTTTCTCGGGTCAAGATTTTTCAATGATCTTGAAAAAGATCTTACTTGAACTTTTAGTCCGGCCTCTAATGTGGATTGCTATCACATGGGCATGATTATAGGCATATTTTTTTTGGCTAACTGAGCGAACATGGTTGCCGATAAATGATGTTAAGTATTATTTGCAGCAAAAAAATGTTAAAAACAATAAATTCCTACCTTTCTATCCAATTCCTTTATCATTCATATGCAACATGATATTGTTCAGATAATAAATGTTTATTCTAAATATATTCTTATACCGAATTAAAGCTCAGATTTTTTAAAATAAAGGTCTGAACAATATATGATATTCTTCAGGAAAATAATAAATCATTCTCTTCATACTCTGGTGGCTAGAACTGATTGATTACTCCTCTACTCTACTCTCCCAGACAATTTTTCACATCAATTATCAAATGGAAAAATGAATACTTAAATTACCATTTTCCGATCATCTACTATTGAAACATTCCTGATCCACCACTTTTCTGCAAATCATACCGAATTTATTCTTTGGTCGATGGTTAAAAATGTGCAAACTTAAATTTTCTGGAATTTCTCTTAAAAATTTAAAAATGAATTTTAAATTAATATTTTTTTGTTTGAAATTTTATAACAATCATCCAATTTATTTTATACGCAAAAAGCATTAACCAAGGCCAAATGTCGACAAAGAGCAAAAGAAAAAAACAAGTGTTGAGATTGATCCAAACAAAAAATAGCACTCACAAATCATAATAATGGTGTAAGATCAAAACTTAATGGACAATGGAGAGTTTTTCTTACCAGAGATGGAAAATATGTTAGGTTTCAGAGTATTTTTGGCACCAAAACTTCGATTTATAAGTTTTCCAATTTTATATACCCATCGAAATTCCAATTTTCCCACTAGTAATTAACGTATTGTCTGAGTACATGATGTTTTTTGAGCCTACTTTCGGTTCTTGCACCGAAAAAGCCGGTTTTGAAAAACCTATTATATTTTTTCAAGAAAGAGTTTGAAAACTGGACTCAAAATGAGGAAAATTGCAGAAATTTTGGCGCGAAAAACCTTGAACTTTTAATCCATAGAATAATGATGTCAAGAATTTCCGATTTTTCAAAACCGTCACTTCTCCTCGTGATCTTCCGAGTCCGGCAACTGCTTATCCCCCTGCACCACCTCATCGATGTACACCCTCGTCTCTTTGTCCTTTTGCGTCGTTGTTGTTCCCTCCTCCGTCTCTTCTTGGCCCGTACTCTTTCGTCGCCCCCTCTTCAGCGTGTAAAGTTGGTAATCTTCCGGGCTCCAACTGAACTCAAGCAGCTCCCCGGTCCGTTTATTGTCCTCTACAAATAGCTCCAGTTCCGAATCGGCCTCATCGTAAAGTTTAAAGTCCACAGAGAATGGGCAGCAAGAGGTGGCATCCAAAAATCGCTAAAATTCATCAGTTTCGTTTAATTTTCACAAAGAAATTTATATATAATCGAAAATAGAATTGAATTTTTTGGAATGCTGAGCTGAGGGGCTATGGCAATTACTTTAAAAAACATTTTAAAACTACTTGGCAACTATTTTTACAATTATTTTTCATAAATTGATTTCATATTATAGGTTATGGGGCCGTTTAAGTGTCAAATTTTTTCAAATTCTCACCACAATGGAAATCAAAAATCCACATTTTACAATTTCCCGATTCATCTGTGGGTTTTCGAGTGTGCTAAATCTGACATCAGTTTTGTCATTTCATCAAGAAAAATCTAAGATTTCTTCAATAGTTGATTTTTTGCCAAACCAAAAATCTTAAATTTTTCTTATAAAACTTTAAAACTGATGTCAGATTCAGATTCAGCACCCTCGTAAACCCTCAGGTAAAGTGCGAAATTGAAAAAACGAGGTCTTTTCTGACATTTTTGAACTTTTTAAAAATTTAGCACTAAAACGCATATTAAAACGGTTCTGGATCAGCCAAAGTTCATTCAATTTTTGTTAAATTTGTGGGGGGGGGAACTTTG
>LDKF01000207.1:47638-58411 GCA_001026735.1 Rotylenchulus reniformis | reverse complement strand
AAAAAAAAACGGTAAAAATTGAACAAATTCATCAAAACTAGGCCTTTGATTCTAGTTTTATCTAGTTCTAGTTTTTTATTTTTTGATTCTACTGCCTTTCCTTGAAATATTAATGTTGATTTTTTTTTTGCTTTTTCAGTGATGAATATTTTTTAAAACTGAATCGGTGATGAATATTTTTAAAACTGAATTATTTTTCAAATTTGTTGCAAGGAAAATGAAATTTAATTAAATTTTTACCGTTTTATTGATTTTTGTTAATATGAAAAAAACTAGAACTAGGATCTAGATCTAGGTCAAAATTTTTCTAGTTTTTTCTAGTTAACTAGAAAACTAGAAATCGCGAAAACTAGAAACTAGAACTTGACTTTCAAAAAATTTCCCGGCACTATCTCAAAAAGCGGCCACTTTTGAAAACCCAGCAAAGGGGTCCCCCCTTTTAGGCAAAAATGGAAAATTTTTTTTTGTTTTTTTTTGCAACTTTTTTGCTCAAAAAGTAGTCTTAAAAGTAAAAAAATGAAAAAAAAAATTTGGTTTTCAAATGAAAAGGGTCCCCCCTGTTAAATTTGTGGGGTTTCAAAAGTGACCGCTTTTCAGATAGTGCCAATTTGGCATCCCCTAAAAAATTTTCAAGCAAGAGGCTTATTGGTTTTTTGGTCTTGTGTTGACATTTCGGAGCACACACAGTGTTTATCCACTGTGTGCCGGAGAAAAATTGGATTTTTACCTTAAGAAATTGGTCATTTTTGTATAATTTTTTTCTAAAATCCAAAAAATAAAATAAAAAAGGAAACCTATGGTCAACAAAGTACAAATTTAGAAAAAAAAGTACATCTGAGAATCCTGAAATATTATGAATTATGGAAGGACAGTCAAAGAGGGAAAGAGGGGAGGAGGAAAGATCAACACATTGCCCGGGGCAATGATTCAAATCAGAGCAGCAGGAGTGGGGAAGGAAAGCGTGCCGAGCTGGGGCCGCCTATTCCATTAAATGCCATTGGCATGCCAAATCTTTTTCTCTCCCTCTTCAGCATGGAGTCAGAGGTGCTACATATAGCGTTTTAAAAAAAGTGCCAAATGACATAGTCAAAACAAAAACTTTTTTGTTAGACCCGTTAGACCAAATGTATAAAAAACAAAGTTGTACAGAAATTTATGCTCTATCTGCTGGTATAAAATATTTTTCTAATTTCGAACCAAAAGTACGATAATTTCCAAAAATATCGAAAAATACGGGGTCAGGTCCCAAGATCCCAAGACCGAAGATCCCAAAAACTTCCCTTCATTCAAAAACTTTTTTTAAAACATTGCTAGGCCAAAACTATAAAAAGCAGAAAGGTGTAGAATTTTAAGGCCCCAACTTTGGCCTTTTTGGTTTTTCGAATTTCCCTGAAAAATTTTGAAATTTTTGAAATTTTCGAAAAAATGCAAAAAATCGATATTTTTTAAAATTTCAAAAATTTCCAAGGAAATTCGGGGAAATTCGAGAAACTCAAAAGGCCAAAGGTGGGGCCTTAAAATTCTACACCTTTTTGCTTTTTATAGTTTTGGCCTAGCAATGTTTTAAAAAAAGTTTTTGAATGAAGGGAAGTTTTTGGGATCTTCGGTCCTGGGATCTTGGGACCTGTAGCCAAAAAATACGGTTTTTTTGACTTTTTTCGACATTTTTGTTCGAAATTCGAAAAAAAAATTTATACCAGCAGATAGAGCATAAATTTCTGCACAACTTATACATTTGGTCTAACAAAATTCTGCACAACTTATACATTTGGTCTAACAAAATTCTGCACAACTTATACATTTGGTCTAACAAAAAAGTTTTTAGAGGACATATTGAGTTTTGATTCTTTTTTTAAAAACGCCCATTATGATACTTTTTTTAAAACGACATAGCACCGATGATTCAATGTTGTCGTTGATCGGCATTTTGTCCATTTCCATTTTTCTGGGGATTTCACTTGGAAAAATAAATAAATTTAAAATAAATATTCTGAAGAATCAAAAATCGGTAAAAATATTTTTTTGCAGAAATTTGACAAATTTTTTATAGCAATCAATTTAGGCACAAAAGCACAAGCAAAGGCCGAAAGGCAACAACAGAAATTTGTACAAGCAAAAATAAATAAATGTTGAGTTTGATCCAAACAAAAATGAATCACCCATAAATCAGAATAAAGATCACTGACAGATCATTGAGAGAAGGGAGGAACATGTTCACATTTGTGTCTACTAAATCTAAATGTTCCAGTAATTTTTTGACAAATTTCGATTTTAAGATTTTCAATTTTTGGACTCATTCGAAATCCGATTTTCGGGATCTAATAAACTGAGGTAAAATAGCAGAATTTTTTTGAACCCGTGGAATGATGATGTCAATATTTCCGACTTCAAAACAGGCACTTCATCATTTCACATCAATTTCCTGCTGCTTCCAAGTTCTCTTCCGGCTGCTTGTCCCCCTGCACCACTCCCCGGATGAACACCTTCGTTTTGTCCATTTTCGTCGTTGACAGTTCCTCCTCCTCCTGTCTGGCACTCTCTCGTCGTCGCCCTCTTTTTACCTCGTACCAATGGTGATCCTCCGGATGCCGACGGAATCCAAACAGCTCCCCGGTCCGTTCGTTACGCTCAACAAATGGTCTCCGCGGAATGTTTGGTGCTCCGTCGGATAACATAAACGCCACATTGAACGGACAGCAAGAGGCGGCACTCAAAAAGCGCTAAAATTATAATATTAATATTAATTCATTAAAGGAAAAAAAGAATTAAAAACAGGCGAATTGCATTTTTTCCCCGATACTTTCCATATTTTTCCTAATAGCAGACTATATTTCGGCATTCTTGGGAAAATTCTTAAACAAAAAATACAATAAAAACCAAAATTCTCGAATTTTGAATTTTTTAAGTTAGAAATTTCTAATTGATTTTTACTAATAATCTATTTTTATATGGCAAAAAGTTTAAATGTATAAATGTAATTTTGAAAAATTCAATTTTTGCCGAATTTTCACCAAATTATTGTTCAATTTTTTTCATATTTTTGATCATATTTGGCATTTTTGTCCATCTTTGATGGCCAAACTTCGAGATTTTTTATCCATATAAGTTGATGCCCTAGTTATATGTAGGGATTCGGGGCTCTTATTGAATAATTGGATGATCCATTGGACCTGTCTGAGTTGCTGAACAAAATTGTCCACAGCAGCAGAAGCGACCGCCAAGGGGCCCATGTGGACTCCGCCTTCAAACCAGATGACCAAGTAGCGCTCCTTTTGCTGTCCCAGTGGTTGTCCCTCGTCAAGGTGAAGCCAGCCCTGGAGAGTGTCTGAATAAAAATGTGTCATATGTTAAATTAACATGCATAAAAACCAAGTGGACGGATTGAGGCTATGCTACAAGGATTGAGCGGTGAGATAAGGGGATAGAGCAGAACCGTAGCCAAGTAGTAAGTTAGTAGTAATTTTTCGAAAAAAATTTCCCAAGCCCCTCAATACAATGAAATTTCTTTATAAAGCCCCAAAAAATTGGCCAATTTTCTTGTTAAATTTTCAAATTTTTCTCCGGCGGTCCCTAAAAGACCGCCTCACAATAGTAAAATTTTTCCAAAAAAACCGGCAAAAAATGATTAAATTTCTTACGAAAGCAGATCTATAACCTCAAATTTTTCTTTGTCAGCCCTTGTCGTGGCCGTCGAAACATTCTTTTTTTTTGGTAAAATTTTACCATTTTTATACGACCTTCGTAAATTTCTGCTATCGACCAACCCCTTTTGACACCCTATTTTCATAAAAATTTGGTCGACCCCCTGCGTAAAAATTTTGGTTGATCAAACCCCACCATTCCCATGTTTGATGAACGAGGGTAAAGGGGTCAAGCCCCTCCAGCCAAATGTTTTGGAACTTTCCGAACATTTAAGACACCCTAAATAAACGGTTCGTACAGTTTTTTTCGGTTTTTTCGGAACTTATAATGCACAAAATTTCTACCCAATGGGAAGGTGTCCAAGCATTTGGCGTACAAAACAGTGCAGTCGAACATGGTCGGATGGTCAATGAACAGGGGAGTGGCCAGGGCGGAGAGACTATCCAGGTAAATGGTATGCTTGGATGGGAACAGGGCGAAGAAGCGGGCGATGAACTCGTAGGAGTGGTGGCGCATAAAGTTGTCGAAATCTGAGGGAAAGCCCCATAAAGTTTTTCTATGAGTTTGAAAAGATGAAAAACCTAAATAAATAAATCGAATCAGGGTGCCGATCCCTTTTTTAATGTATGATCATGTTGTTATTTTTGTAACTTCAACAATAGCCCCAAGCTCACCACTGAACTTCATCCAACATTCGTCAGTCAATCGGGCCGAAACTCCAAGAAATTGGAGCAGTTCGGGGCCGATGAAATCGTGGATCGCCAACTTGGACAGGCGGACAATGTCTGCGGGAGGATCCACCGCTGGAAAGTCGACCGGATAAGAATCGCCGGAGTCCGGATGGACGCGCATGGAATTGACGAGAACCGCCTCTGTATGCGGCGTCAGCGGCAGTGCGTATACACCGCGCACCTGAAAGGATAAATTTTCAACAATATTGTGTGTAATTTAGTATTTTAAATAAGAAAAATGGAACCTACCATTACCTATTTTCTCAAATTTTTTGATCATACCATAAGGGGGAAAAATCGAAAACTGAAAAAATCGACCAACTTTCACAAGAAAATTCTTTAGTAAATCGCAAAATTTTTCTTTGACCCTCCCCCATGTTTTTTTTGGTTCTTCAGCAATCACCCAAAAAAATTTCCTCGTTACGTCCGTGGCCGCACCTACCTCGAGCTGGAGCACCACGCCGCGCGGCGGGTAGCGTGCGCATGCCTTGTCGCTGAGCCACTGCAGACGGCGGCTCGCCAGACGGACATGCGCGTGCTCGGTGCGCCGCAGAAAGTGCAGGGCATCAAGCAGCACGTCGTCGCAGAAGCGGGAAGCACTCAAACGTGAATGGTAAAAAATATTATTCAAACCTTTGAAAGAATTCTACAAAATTATTAGGCATTTTCAGAAAAAAATCTAGATTATCGACAAAAAAAATTGGCACTAATTTAAAAGTGCATACTTTTGGGACAAATTTTTTTTAGTCCTGGGACTCATCCATTTTTATCTAATGCACCGTCTGACGTTACTTTTTGAAGTTGAGGTCAAAAAAAAACTTTTTTTCCCTAAAATCTGAAGAAAAATAAAAAATAATTCTAGTCAATGTCGAACAAAAATTTCAGATGAAGCATTAGACAAAATGGACGTCAGAATTGAATTCAGCGTCCAAAACTACCCCATGTAAAAGATTTTTAGAAAGAATTTACAGGGAAATTTTTGTGACCGGACTAAAAAAATATTAGAGTACCAAAAACATCCACTTTTAAACTAGCGCCAAAAAATTGACAGCCTACCTCTATCATCCTAATTACGACATCGAAGTTGTCGGGCAGTTTAAAAGGAAATTCAAAATTGAAAAATAATTAGAAAATTTTATTGCTTACAAAGACATCCAAATTCCAGTTGAATAAGATTAAAAATACAATGGAATTGCTTTTACGGTATTTTTTAAATAATTCTAAAAATTTAGACCCTTTCCTAAGAAAAATTCTTTAGCCAAAATGTAAACGACACAAAACTCACATTTTATTGGTTTGCTGCTGCTGTTGCTCCGCCAAAAGGCTCAACTGCGTAACATTTTTGTCGTCGTTGGTGTCGGATGATGATGATTGCTCGCTGCTGTTGGTCGGTAATTTGTCCATTTTCATTGGGATATTTCACTTAAAAAATCATCAGAAAATAAATTGAACAAATTCATCAAAATATAATTTTTGCGAAAAAATGACCAAAAAAGTAATACTATTGTGTGTATCAACCAACAGGGTGCTAAGGTCTCTAACATGGCCTAACTATAGCCCAAGGTTTTTCAACCGGTGTCCATAAGTCCAAAGGAAAACAATATGAAGCGAATGATTCAGGAAAGTTCAGGATTTTTTAGGAAAAAAAGTTCAAAAAGTTCAGGATTATTAGGAAATATCAAAAAGTTCAGGACTTTTAGGAAGAAAGTCAAAAAGTTCAGGATTATTAAGAAATATTCAAAAAGTTCAGGATTATTAGGAAATATCAAAAAGTTCAGGACTTTTAGGAAGAAAGTCAAAAAGTTCAGGATTATTAGGAAATATTCAAAAAGTTCAGGATTTTTTTTATGGAGAAAGTTCGGCATTTATTCAGTTTACGTGCCAGATTTTTTGAAATTTCAAAAAAGATTCTTTGCATAAATACCCTGGGGTAATTTTTTGACGCTAATCCGAATTTTGATTGTCATCTGACGGCACTTTTTGATGCGTAAAAAATCCGGAACTAGACTGAATATATACCGAAGATACATTATTTTCAAATTTTTTCAATTAAAACATGAATTTTCCCATTTTCAGCTCCATTTTCGCGACAATTGACGCTCACAATTATCGATGCACTCAGCCATGCGGACAGGCTGATCTATACAATTCTGGAGGTTTCTGGAGCACCATTTGTGGCTGGACTTCAGGTTTTCTTTCTTTGCATTTTACAGGAAAAAATTAGGACTTTTTAGAAAAACAAATCAAAAGTTTAGGATTTTTAGGTAAAAATAGGTGAAAATGCTTGCCAGGTACAGCCAGCAATTCAGACGAATGTAAGAGCCATTTTTAAATCGTTAAAAATCCGGGGGGGNGGGGGGGGGAATACTTAAGGAAAATTAGAAAAGCTCTTTTAAACAATTCAGTTTCGTAAACTAATTGTTTTTTAAAATATTTTACAGCCAAGGCAATCAGGAAGGAAATTTCAATCGAACTTTTTCTAGAATTAAGAAATCGGATCCCTTTTAAAGATTAGAGCTGATCGATTAAAATATAAATGATTATGGATGCTATTATGCGTCCAAAAAAACAACAACATGAATATTGATTTTTTTAATTTTGCTAATCTCATCGTTCAATTTAAAAATACATTTTAATTTAATTCTCGTAGGCAAGAACTTTTGCGATTTTGTAATTTAAAAAAATTACAATTTAAAATTAATTTCGATAAGAATTTTCCCATTTTC
The DNA here is from genome assembly GCA_001026735.1 of Rotylenchulus reniformis. NCBI lineage: Eukaryota > Metazoa > Nematoda > Chromadorea > Rhabditida > Hoplolaimidae > Rotylenchulus > Rotylenchulus reniformis. The sequence goes on along the minus strand of LDKF01000207.1, from coordinate 51,312 downwards.
AGCTCCATTTTCGCGCCAAAAATGGAAAAAAATGGGGGATGGCCCTCACTTCTGGTCGCCCTTCTCTACCTTATCGATGCACTCTTAACCATGCTGAAAGGCTGATCTCGAAGCTCTGGAGTTCTTGTAACCTGTAACTCCATTTGTGCCTGGACTTCAGGTTTTTTTATAAGGATTTTATAGAAAAACTTCAGGATTTCGCATTAAAAAATGTTTTTTTCTCATAAAGGTTTTAAAAAGAAAAAATAAGGGGCTTTGCATTGCATATTTTGATTTTTTCCCTAATAAGCGCGAAAAAAAATGTATAAAGAAAATTTTTCCACAAGGAAATTTTTTTTAAAATTTAAAAAATTTAGGATTTTTCGATATCAGAATTTTAGAGTTTCGGACCGGGTTTACTTGGCGCCAAGGTCTGTAACTTGATTCAACCCAATCTAAAGAAACGAGTTTGGTGACAAAAGATTAGCCTAAGAAAATTTGAATTCTTCACTGCAAAAAAAAGTTTTGGCCAGAATAATCACTGTTATCGGCCATTTTTGGAAATATGTGCATTTTGGACAAAAAAATTTGCTGATCGATTTTAAAAGAGAGACTCATTTTGTAGCTAATTTTATGCTAACACTAAATTCATTTCTCTGGGTTTCGTTTGAACCAAATTATAAGCAATGGCGCCCAGCTGGAAAAGCCCAATTGACCCCGGCCAAAACACATCTTATCTTCCTTCAACAATTATGTTTTATTATTTAATTTTTTGTTTATTTTTTGGCTTTTGATTAAAAAATGGAGAATGACACCTCCGACACCTTGAATTGTTTTTTCTAAACCATTAAAAGAATTTTTCGCTTAATTTTTTTAATGTTTGAGCCATTTGTGCCTGGGCTACGGGTTTTTTTATAAGAATTTTATAGAAAAAGTTCAGGATTTTACATTACAAAATTTAGGTTTCCCTAAATGTTAATTTCAGATATTTGTTTTTTCAACCTTTTAAAAAAGTACGACTTTTTCAAATTTGTGGTATAATGAATTTAATTTTAAATTCTACAAAAAAATTTTCGCCAAAAATTTCTTAGTACATTGAAGTTTGGCATTACTAAGCAAATTTTTTAGCGAAAATTAATTCTTACGAATTATTAATTATGTGATTTTGAATTTTTCATCTAACGGGTTGCCAGGTTCATTTTTAGTCTCTTTTGAATTTTAATAATACATTTTTTTTTAATTTTCAACTGAAATTTCCATTTTTCAGCCATATTTTCGCGACAAAATTGGCCCTCGCTGTGACATGCTGATCGCCTTCTACACCATTATCGATGCACACTTACAATTAGCCATGCGGACAGGCTGATCTATACAATTCTGGCGGTTTCTGGAGCACCATTTGTGCCTGGAGTTCAGGTTTTTCATTTAAAATAATTTAGGATTTTTGAGAGAAAATTCAAAAATTCAGGACTTACAAAAGTTTTGGATTTTTCATTTCAAAACAAAGATTATTTTTAATTTCGAATATATGGCACCATATTCATATCATATCTTTCTCTAAAATTATGTTTTTTTTTTCATTTGGGTTGTAAAAATAAATTTGAATTCTGTACATTTTTTGCTTTGATTTAAAAATGGAGCATGAGATTCGACTTCCTGGTGTTTTTTCAATTTTTTATCCTTTATTTACTCGTTTTTAATTAAAAACAAAAAAGAAGTAATTTTTTCCGCATATGAATTTTTATTTTTAGATGTTTAACGAAAAAATTCTTATGAATTATACTTTTTTCCACTTTTCAATTCCTTGGAACATTTCAAATTCGAAATAAAAGAAATGATAAATTGTTTTCTTAATTCACATATTGTTGCCCAACTGCGCGCTCACCAACGCATCGCCGTTGATCGCCAGGAGCGCGAACGAGACGCCCATATTGGATGGATGGAGAACAGATTCGTGTTTTTGAAGTCAGCGAAACTGGACAACTTCAGGTTTTTTCTCATCATTTTATAAGAAAAAAATTAAGGATTTTTTAAGGGAGAAAATTCAAAAGTTCAGAATTTTTTTGATTCAAAAAATAATATTTTATTTTTTAATTGTACTACATAAATTGAATGTTTGATTTTGTTTATTTTTTGGCTTTGATTTAAAACAAAATAAAATGGACGATAGCAACTCCGACGACTGATCTTTTTTTTCTGAACCATTTATAGGAAAATTCTTTTTTTCGCTTAAAATTTTTCATTTTTAATGTTATGCAAAAATTCTAACGAATTAAAATTTATTTTTGTTTTACCACTCAGTGGCGTATCCAGGATTTTGCCATGGGGAGGGGTAGGGCGGTATAAGGCCCAGAGCCCAAAAAATCCAATTTTTTCCTTCCACAGGGGAGGATAAAGGAAATTAAGCATTTTTTATTTAAAAAAATTAAGTTTTTATAGAAATTTTACTTATTTAAGGTGGTTTCGGCGGTCCCGATATAGGGACTGCCGAAGAAATTTTTGAACATTTAGGCCCTTTTCTTAAGGAAATTTTCCTTGTCATGGGGGGGGGGGCCGCCCCTCCGCCCCCCTCCCCTTAATACGCTACTGTTTCCACTTTGTTAATTCCTCAGAAAATATCAATTCTCAAAAATCAAAATAAATTAAGAAATAATTTTTTTTTAATAGACAGATTGTTTGTTAAACTGCTCGCTGACCAACGGATCACCAGCAGAAGCGCCCGCATCGGATGGATGGAGAACAGATTCCTGTTGTTGAAGCCAGAGAAGCAGACAACGATCAGTGATCAGCTTCTGCATCTCTGCCTTTTTTGCGAAATCAATTTCATAAAATTTATTGTTTGTCAAATTTACGCAAAGAATTTTTTTATTTTAACGACTATTTTTCATTGTTGCCATTTTTTAATTCACCTTATTTCTGAATTTTATAATTTATGTTTATTTTAAATTTACTTTTTATTTTTTGAGTAGAAGTCCCAACACAGAGATGGACAAAATGCCGACCAATAACAACAACGAATCATCATCTCCATCTGACACCACAGACGACAATGTTTCGAAATTGAGTCTTTCGGTGGAGCAACTACAGCTGCAAACGAACCAGATGTGAGTTTAATTTTGTCGTTTAAAAATTCGTGAGTAGTTATAGAACTAAAAATTTAAGTTTCTTGGAAATTAGACTAAAAATTATAAAGTTCAGGGGCGTAACTGATTGTGAGGGATGAGGGTCATAGGCCACAGCGCGAAAAAAGTGCAAATATATTTGCTATGCATTACACTACAATATATCTAAAATAATAATGAAACAAAATGTCTAAAAATAAAAAAAGCAAGATCTTAAAAGCTTAAAACCCATAAAAAATTTTTTTAATTAGTGCGTTGAAAAATCGACATTTTTATTCAAATAAAAGAAAGAAAAAAATCCAAATTTCAACTATTCCTAAGTTTAATTTTTTTCATCATTTTTTAGACATTTTATGATATTAATGTAATCGATATATATATTGCACTTTTAGCGCTGTTTCATGGCAACTAACGGAGAGGGGTGGCTCGTCTAATTTTTCAAATTTTTTTCAGTGGTATGTTTTAAAAAAATCTAGGTCCCTGCACCCATTAATTCTATAAAAGGAAATTTTCTAGCGCAAAAATTGGAAATTTTTCATAAAATTGAAATCACCATTAAAACCATACATTAAC
>LDKF01000207.1:27286-47538 GCA_001026735.1 Rotylenchulus reniformis | reverse complement strand
TCTCCTTCACTCTCCCTATTCTCTTGTCTTCTCTCTCATGTTTCACTAACTCTACTCTCTTTCACGCTCCCCACTATCACTTTGTCACCAACACTCTCGTCCTTTCTCTCACCCATGTTCTTCCTGTTCTCTTGCTTCATTCTCTTACCTTCTCTCATTCTTTTCTCACTCTTCTCTCCTAACTCTCCCATCTTCACGCTCTACATACTCTCTCCACTCTCTCTCTCTCTACTCTCAACTTCTCTCTCATCCCTCTCTACCTTTTCACCTTTCTAGCTCTTTCTCCTTGCCCTCACAGCTCTCTCCCCTACGATCTCTCTCATCCTTCACTCTCTCCTTACCCTCACCCTTTACTCTCTCTCCCTATTCTCTTTTCCTCTACTCTCATCCTTCTCTCACTCCCTATCCACTTACTCTTTATTCTCTCTATTTCCTCTTCCAATTCTCTCATCCCTCTCACTCCATACTCTCTCACTCTTTCTCTACTCTCTCTCTCATCCCACACTTTTCTTCCCCTTCTCTCTTTCTCATCCTACTCTCACCCTTTTCTCATCCTTCCATCTCTTCCTACTCCTCACCTCTCTCATCCATTTTTTGGTCCACTGAGGTGATGCCAGACAAGCGGACAGAAACTTCTCAAATTTATATATGGGTAGAATATCTCAAGAAATCGAATTTTATAAAAAAAAGTCGTCTTAAGGGACCGCCATCGAGGGCTCTAATAAGCCAGTCCATTTTTAGATGTTGTTTAGGGAGCGTTTTTAAAGGAATTTTTCTCGATATTTTTAAAGGAATGAAATGGAGATTAACATGATGGAGATTTATTAACTCTCAACCTATACCAACACTGCCAAACACGTGCCACATGTTCAAATAATAAAGTCAATTTTTATTAGACCTTCATATATCCCCTTTTCTACTCACACCTCTCCTCTTCTCTCTCCCTTTTCTTTCATCCTTTACTCTCCCAAATCTCTCACCTTCACTTTCATCCCATTCTCATCCTTAATACTTACTCCATACTCTCACCCTTCTCTCTCACTCCACCATTTCTATATCCACTTTTCTCATCACACATCCTTCTCTCTCACCATACTCTCTAACCCTTCTCTCTCCCTTCACTCACTCATCAGCCAACCCTCTATCTCCTGCACACTCACTTCTCGTTCCTGCCCCCACTCCCTCTGCGTCTCTAGATATAAGCGGAGAAGTGAGTATAGGCCGATTTCATAATTCATCAGTTAGTGGTTCAATTTGCATCAAGGTGACTTAATAATAACCATTAAAAATTAATTTTTTTTAAAATCTAAAAATATTTATTAACTGCAAAAAATTTTGGTAAGCCTCCAAAAGTTGTTACTTAAAAGAATAATACATATAAAAGTTATATTAACGATGAAATTAAATACTTAGTAAAGTAAAATATTCTAAAAATAAATTATACAAAATATAGGCATTAAAATTTTAAATTTATTTTATTAACATTTATCTATTAATATATTATAACATATATTTATAAATAAATATAATAACAAAAGTAAAATTAGAATATTCACTAATATATCACATCTATTTGTGCACCAATTGTCCCACACTGTCTGAATTTTTTGAAAAATCCGATTTTTTTTCAAAAAGCCCTTTTTTGAAAAAATCGTGATCATTTATTGAAAAATTAACCTATCCCGATAATGGAAATTTTCTATAAAAATTGATTTTTTTAAATAAAAAGCAAGAAAATTTAATATTAATTTTTTGTTAAATTTTTTCCTTTTAATTCATCAAAATTCATCATGTTATTTTAATTCATTCGGTAAGAATTTTTTCTTTCAAGCTTTAGTGAAAAGAAGATTGATATAAATTTTTATACAGAAACTAATCTAATTAAATTTACATAAAAAATTAAATTTTGTTTATTAAATTTATATGCTCAAAATCCAGAGTCATAAAAATGAGCTGAAATAAAATTTTTGAATTATTTTTAATTATTCTAACTGATGGAAATAATGATTGAAAATTTACTGTAAAAAGTTAGCCAAAACCAATGAAATAATAAATCAAAAATATGAATAAAAAGTGAAATTATATTAAATAAAGAAAATCTAAATACATATAAACATTTTTATAGGTTACAGTAATGAGAACAACGATTTGTTGTTGTCATTTTTATACGATTACATGTATAAAATCTTCCGAAATATTGATATCATAAATTCAAATCATAAAAATATTTGAGATATAAAACTATACTTTTACCTTTTTAGTGGAACGATCACATTAAAAATCTTCTATAATGTCCAGAAACATTTTTTTAATAAAAATAAAAATTAAAAAATTAATTTTTTTTCGAAATAAAATTAACCTCATAGTTATTTAAAAAATACTCATGGCACGACATTAACATTTTAACCACATTTAGTAGGAAACTTCAAGAAAAATGGTGAAAAATTCAACTTTATCACAATGTTTTGGCGTATTTACTATAAGAATTTTATATAAAGCTTAAAAATAAAGCTTAATTAAAAACTTTAATAATTAGTACCATAATGATATATTCGATATATATACAAATATTTTTCAAGCAAAGCATAAAAATTAAATAAATTATAATAAATTAAAAAAAAATTATATTTAAAAAATAATATATATTGCTTCTATTTCTATTCCTTCAGTACGATGAAATATTTCACATTGATATATTCTCATAGATCATCACCAATTATATCTATAAATCAATAAATTAAAAATGAAATAAAATCAATTTTTAAATTTCATTACCAATATATACACATTATTCTTGTCGCCAAAAGGCGACGAGACTAAAAGGGAGGGGAATGATGATAAGAGCTCTCCCCATCGTCGGCTGATCAGCTTTGGATCCCTTCCTTTATTCCCCTTCCCCCGTCCATCTCTAATTTGTCTTTTCACCACTTTTTTCTCGCCCTACTGATCAAGGCTTATTTGTCAATCTTTATTTTTATTTGATGCTTGAGATGGATCCTGTTAAGTTTATTAGCTTATTTTTAAAAATCGTTAAATTATTTTTTAAATTCCAAACTTTTATTGGATATTTGTCAGACCAGTTTTTATTATTAAAGAAAGTTAGTAAAAAAATAATAAACTTCAAAACTTAAACATAATTTTTATTTTCTTAAAAATAATATAAAACAGTGATAGTTGACATTAAGAATTATTTACAAAAATTCTATTATATTAGATTTATATAAAAGCATCAACAATGGTATTTCGGCGGTGTTGAAAGTGAAACAGGGAACATAATAGGAATGGAAATTAAAATTTATAAAATACAAAGTGTGTAGAAAAAGTTTATCAAAATTCAATCAAGTTTAACAAAAAATATAGGTGAAAATTATATAGAAATTGATAAATAATTGTATTTTTAATAAAAATTATAAAATTATTTAAAAATATAAAAATTATTTAATAGCATATAAAATAGTTAAAAATAAGATACTTATTATAAAAATTAAATGAAATATTTAAAATTGTTTTTTAATAATAAATCATTTAAAAATAACGTAATGATAAAGAATTGTTTGAAATAAATACAAATTTATATGAAGAAAAATTAAATTTAGTAAAATTTTTTGGGAATTTTTAAAGCTTAATTATTATATATTCTCATAAAGCATGGTTCTTATATGCAAATTTGAATTACAATGCAAATTGAATTTTTTCCTCTCAAAAGAAAGGAAGAGTTAGAATAGAACACACCTTCGGGACTTGAAAAGGCAGATTGACCATTCTTAATAATCATTTTTAAATAACAGAAATATTGGGTCTTATGTAAGTGAAAAATATTATGCAATATATAATTAAAATTATTATTAAGGTTCCAATGAATCGATTAATATAAATTAATTCCAATATTATTAAAATTTAACTAATTAATGTCCATTTTAAATGGAGACATTAAGTAAAAAAATATTAAAAATAAAATTAATAATTATTAATCCTAAAAAAATATTTATAAATTTAATATATGTAAATAATAAAAATGAATTTAAAAATTAAAAAAGTGACATTTTGCTTAAAATATATAAAATTATTAAAGAATTAAAATAAGTAATTAAATAAAATATTAATAAACTTATATGAAAAAGAATTTATGATTTATTTAAAAAATGTATATCTTTTATATAATTAAATGAAAATCTTGTATAGAGATCTAATTTTTAACTTTCTTATCGATAAATCGTAAAATTAAAATTAAAAATCTTAATATAAAAAAATTAAAACTAAATATATGAAATTGAAAAAAATTATTATTNTTAAATTAAAATTTTAAAATTTATATATTTTTAAATATTTTTTTAGAAAACAAGAACATAAAAGTAATTAATTCATTTTATATTTAAAACATAATTATCATTACTTTTCGTTGTAATAAATAAATAAAGTAGATAATTAAAATTTTAATTTAATCAGTAATAATCTTTTATTGTTTTTTACTTATAATTAATTAATTTTCTATAAAATTTTTTGAATATTAAGCAATACAACATTTACAAAGGAATTCACATAAAAAGACTATAAAATAGATTTTTTTAACTTTTTATTTTTTATGGTCTTGTCATGGTTACAGAACAATGAAGAACAATGATAAAATATTATCTAATTATTTTATATAATGCTAATTTTAGTATTTTAGTATAAATGATTTTGTTTATAGAAAATACACTGGTACCGAATGGCACTATTCACATGCCGAATCGCATTCCGACGACAAATCGAGATCACGATCACGCCGTTCATCGCCGACCTAATGCTGTACGAAATGTATTTATTCTCTCTTGCTCAATTAAAAATCATTTTGAATGGAAAATGAAATTATTTTTGTTGCATCAGTAAATTTGAAGATAAAAAAATTAGAAAAATTGAAAATCGAAAAGAAATGTATTTTAAATAAGATGATACAATTTAAAATCCATGAATAGTTGAATTAGAATAACATCAAATATCAAGATAAATAAAAAAATTTCATATATTTCTATTTTAGAGATTTAGAGAAGAATTTAAATATTGTGAAAGATTATTTTTTTAATGATACTAAATTAATAGAAAATGAAGGTGGAAACAATAAAAATAAAATTAAAATATTAATTAATCCGATAAGTTCTTTCTATATTTAATGATTGTTCAATTTTTAAAGAATTGAATGAGCTGACTGAATTATTAATTTGATAATTGAGGATTTAAAAAACTTCTATAAATATTATCATCGATAATTCTATCCAAACCATCAAATTTTTCCATCGATGCGTCCATCTTCGCCTTTATTAATTTCTTATGAAAATAATAATTTATCTTCACCTCTGGGTTTTCGAGGATACTGAATGGGGTCAGGTCTATAGATCCCAGGACCCAAGATCCAAGGACTGAAAATCCCAAAAGCCTAAAACGCTCATTATATCCCAAAAAGATTCCAGAACCAATACTCCAAAAATGGATCCAAGATTCCAAAGCCATAATGGACTCAAGATCTCAAATATTTTTTTTTAGATTTTCCCTTGGTAATTTTGATTCTGACTTCCATTTTGAATTTTGTAATTTGGCATCACGGCTATGCATACTTTATGGTGGCACATATACCATTGTTTAGGACCCTAAATTTTCAATGGAAGCTTTTGAATCTCTTAAAAGTCTGATTGGACCCTCTACTCCGGGAAAGCCGTTCTTATTAGATGATTTTACGATATTTTTTCGAAAAATAAGGACAACAAACTTAGATATTATAAAATAACGGCTGAAAAATCAATGCAATTAAAATTTGCCCTTCATGTGTTTTCGAAAAAAATATACATTTGATTTTTGACTTTTCAAAAATTTCGAAAACAATTTGTGGAATCTTCGGTCCTGAGATCTTGGAACCAGTAACCTGCGGAATAATTGGCATATTTCAAAGTTCGAGCCATTGAACAAAATCTTGTTCCTTTTTAAATCTTCTTCACTTTTATGTTTTTAGGTTTATAAATTTTTTCGAAAGAAAAATTGAATTTATTTTTTAAAAGTAAGAACTGATATCAAATTGGACTAACCTGAGTCATCTGACTTCACCTTATTACGCTAACGTTAAAAATAGCCAGAAAACTAAATGGCCCAAAAAGACTTCCCGATAATTTTGGACGCTGAATCGATTCTGAAATCATTTTGACATAGTGTTCATTTTTTTATAATGCGGCTCCCAGACTAAGCATATACTATTATTGCCACCATAAAATATGCATAGCCGAGGATGTCGCATGTGGAACCCACAAACGAACAGGTGTATAAACCGGGATGCCGCATTGCAACAAAAATTTTAACTGAGTGTCGAAAAGCGTACATATTTAAAAAATGGACGTCAGAATCGGATTCAGCGTCAAAAATATCCAGGGAACTCATTTGTTCAATAAAAATATAAAATTATTAAATTTTGGTGCTAAAAATATGGACTCCAACCGAAAAATTACCTTTTTAATAATGGGCTAGCAGGATTACATTTTTATATATTTAAACATATCAATTTTTACGACAATAAAATGATGGAATATCTGATCACACTGATCATTTCATGGAAATGCCAACTCATTTTACTGGCCAGCATCATCAATGGATCCTCAATGATAATGTACATGTGCCAAATCATTACCATTGTACGCCACCAACAGTTCCACAACCTATTCTATACACTCTTCATGATACGCGCTATAGCGGTATCGGACCCAGAAACCGGTAACGGAACCAAGTTTTTGGCCGGAATCGTCCAGCCTTTGCCTTTTTTCCAAAAAATTAAAAAAATAAAATTATTTTTAATTTTTTAAAATACAATCCTTTATAAACTAAATAAAAAATCCTTTATAGACAGAAAAGTATTAATCTTTTAGCAGAAAATATTTAACGTTTTCGTAAAATCTGTTTAATAGTTCAAAAAACTAAAATTATTAAATTTTTTAGCAAAATTTATTCAGATCACAAATCAATCATAATTTTTATTTCTTAACAAAGTAAGGCTTAATAATTTTGAATATTTTTCTTAATATTAAAAAAGTATCAAAAATCCAGCATTTGAAAAAGATCCAACAAAGAAAAAATCTAGCACCCTATGAAGTTTTTTTTAAGAAAAAATATTCATTTCTAATTAATTTTTAGAGTGATACAACAAATTTTTGATTATTTACTCTATTACCCAAAAAAATTTTAAAATGAGCATAAATTCATCCTCCGCTATTCCGACTGATCTTTTAAGTTTAAAATTTGATTTATGGTTTTTTTGCAATTTGAATCTTATATCTGACAAGTGAGTGGATTTTTCAAAAAAAAATTGTCACCTATTAAATGATCAAAAGGGAGTTTTTAATTAGGTAATTGAGACCAGTATTTACGAAAATGCAATACCAATACTGCAATACATATTTTTCAAAAATGCAAAACAATATCTTGCTGCAATATTTGTAATATTTATATTGCACAATATTAATATTGCAGAAAAGGTTGCAATATATTGCACAATTCACAATATTTTTTAAAATGCTATTATTCACTAAAAAACTGCATGTTTTTGCCTAAAAATTGCTATTAGAAAAAATTTGAAAAATAATAGGCCTGTAAATATTTTAAAAATTCGGAGAATTTTTTCTGAAAATCTGAGACCTAATTTTTTTTTGAAAATTTTAGAACAATGAATATTTTTTGAATCTGGATATTTTAAATTTTGGGGGTGTTTTGTTCTTGAGGAAATTTCGTTTTTTTAATTGAGGATGTTTTGCCTTATTATTTGCTCTAATTTTAAGATTTACTTAGTAATTATTTTAAAAAGATAAGTTTATTTGTTTTTAAAGCTAAATAAAAATTAGTACAAATGAAAATTTCTTAGATTATACCATTATTTGTTAAAAAAATGAGTTATTAAAATAAGTCATCAAATACAAAAATCAAAAGGTAAAAATAAAAAAATACAAAAAATTCAAGTTCCAAATTTTTGAAAAAGGTTCTTTTATAATAATTTTAATGTTGTTAGAAAAATATCTTTTTAATGTAATAAAATTAAAAATATTTCTATAAAATCCACTTTTAATTTAAAGTCTGTAATTAGACTTTCAAATAAAAAAACTTATAATTAATCATTATCTATTTATTATAATAATAAAATACTTTTTTACCATTTGATTAGTGTTAAAAAAATCACCTACACTATGAAATAAAACAACAATAATGTGATATTCATTACCATGAATAACTTTGTTGAATTAGTTAGATGCAAGTTATCTTCAAAGTTTGAAATATTTACAAAAATTCTTATTATTAAATGGATCTTTGTTTAAGATTATTAATTATAAATTGTTTCTTTCTAATTAGTCAGATTAGCAAAAAATAAATTAAAAGGAATTATTATTAAATTTAATTTTTATCATTAACTTTTTATTCAATAAATTTTATAATTTAGATAAACGAATTATTTGTATATCTAAAAATATTTTATATTAAAGTCATAGATTACCATACATTGATTATTATAAAAAGAAAATATAAATTAAATTAAAATAAAATTATAAATTCTAACTGCTTGCATCACTGCTTCAAAAGAAATTAATAGTAAGAAAAATAATCACTTATAATTCATAATGATAATTTTTTTATTTACTTGTTCAATATTCCAATGAACTTTTTTTTTATTGTTGTTTTATTTCATAGCATTTAAATCTAAAATAATTTTTTATTTAATAAACTGTTTGATTATCCAAATGGAAATATAAATGTAAAAATAAAAATAATTTATTACAAAATAATATAAAACATGGTTAAACAGTGATGCAAATAATATGGATAGTACCATCATGTGCTAAAAAACAACATCATTTAAATACTTTGAAATCAAGTAAATTTATGCAATGAGTAAAATATAATGCAACTATATACTAATTAAAATTAAATTAATTCAATAATGAATTTTAAGAATATATAATTGAAAAATTAATTAATTATTTTAGCAAGAATGAAAATGTTCATATCAACCATAATTATAATAAATTTTGAATATATTTATGTTTTCGCTGGTTGTTATTTAACTATCGAATTATAGTGATCAAAAAGATGAAAATATAATAATTTACCTTATTTTAACAATAAAAGAGAATTAACAAAAATAAAAATAAAATCCAAAAATAAAAAACCTCCTATAATTGATTTAAGAAAAAAGACGACTGTATTTTCAGCCCCACTATTAGAATTCTAGTTGGCAAAATAAATTATTTTTTGTCATAGCTTTTTTTGACAAATAGAAAAAAAGACTTGTAACTTTGACAAAAAAAAGACTTGTAACTTTGACAACAAAGTTACAAGAATAACTGGTGGCGGTAAAGCATATAGATGAATAAAAAAATTTAAAAAAAATTGGAAGAGATATTAAAATCATAAATAATAAAATCTAGATATATTATCCGCTAAAAATAATATTTTCGAATAAATATTAAAAAATTATCTAAAAAGCGTTATTTATAAGATAATAAAAGCATTTACTAATAGAAGGTCATGTTAACCCGGATGGGAAGGATTTAGCACCCAAATAAGAAAGAGCTTGTAACTGATTTGTTTCGTCACGGATTAAAATTATCCTTGAGATAATGATTTTTAACGCTAATTTATAATTTAAATTTTTGCTAATAATGGGGGATGCCCATCTTTTTTGAAAAGACTCCACTGATTTTGACGGTTTTTTTCGCTTCATGATCAATCGCGCGAATGAATATGAACTAATTTGACGTCGGTTGAACCTGAGGCGTATTGGGGTGTTTGGGTGAACTTTTTCCGGAAATCCGGAATTTATGCTTTTTGGGGTGTGCTGGGGGCAGCAGGGGTCCGGTGTCTAAATAGTGGGTTTAGAGCTTCGGTATAATAAGCAAAGTTGTCTAAAATAATCTGGCACGAAATGTTGTCAGCAGAAATTTTTCGATTGTCGGCCGCGCAAGGCTCGTTCCGGAAGCATTTTTCTGGATAAGTTCAAAATTTTTGTGGAGCCTAAACTAAAATTTTTGTGGAGCCTAAATTATTTTTATTCAATTTTTCGGTGTGCTTTAAGCACGGGTCATCGGCGGGTCGACCACTATTATGGTCAGCCAAATTTCAAAAACCAAACTAGGGTAAACCTATAAAAGTATATATATTCAGAAAATTATGCTTGGTCTTTTGGCCCCTTCAGTTTTCGGATTTTCTTGGAAAATTTTTGGAAATCTTTCGAAATATTCACTAGAAATTTTTAATGCGAATTCAAAAAACATCGATTTTTTGGTGGAAATCGGAAAAATGAAAGGGCCAAAAGACCAAGCATAATTTTCTGGATATATAACTTTTATAGGTTTACCCTAGTTTTGGTTTTTGAAATTTGGCTGACCATAATAGTGGTCGACCCGCCGATGACGTGGAAAAGCACGTGGAAAAATAGAATAAAAATAATTTTTCTCGAAATTTTTCTATCCATGGGCCTCTAGTTCTTAGCGTATAAGCTTAACTCAACTAGACCTTTCTAATTACTATAGTGAGATCTCTGGGAAGGTGTTTACCCAATGAAATAGTTCCTTGTTAGTATTATAGCGGAGTTAATGAGATGTACCGCGGCTTGATCTATCCCATTTTTTCTTTACTTTTTTTTAAATTTTATTCATATTAGTAAAAATATTATTGTTGTTACCGATGATCTATGATCCCTTCATTTATTCTTCTTAAGATAGCAATCTTAAAAGTTCAAAATCAATTTTCTCCTTTTTCTTTCCCAAATAATACAAAATTAGTGAATTATCACTTTAGTGATTAATAAAAAAATGAATACCTATTTTGAATTCTAATTCTTTAATATAAAAAATTCTAATATACATTTATGCTACATAAAAATTAAAAAAATGAAATTAATAAGACTTTTTTAATCTGATATAGTATCATTAAATGTTAACTGTATAAAAAGCTGAAAATTTTGAATAAAAAAGCTAAAATTTTTTAGAACTCTACCACTACAAAGAAAGGTCGCCAATACAACAACGTATTGATGTTTTCACATGTTTAAAAACCAAAATATAGATGGAGAAAATATTTTTTAATTCATCAAATTCTGTTTAATTGTTAAAAAAGAAATGTGTGACATAAAAAATAATATTTATAAAAGGTGTTATTATAAAAAAATATTATAACTAAAAAATTTTCAGTTAAAAAATATCATAAAATAAAGTTTTAATCGAATGACATCTCAATTTTTTTTATCAATTCAAAATTCCTGAATTGCCCAAAAATGTCTAAATAACTCAAAATTCCGCTCTTCATTTCATTTTCTCTCGAAGGTAAAAATAAAAGCATTAAAGATCCAAATTAACTAAAAACTATTAAACAAATAATAAATAACGACCGACCCATGACCGAAAGAAATAAAATAAAACAATAATAAATATGGGTAAATTTATGTAAGAGAAAAGAGAAAAATATTTTTTTAATTTTTAAAAAAAAATAAATTATCAAAAATCCAATAAATGATTATAATAAAAATATGTGATAAAAAATTCATATTAAAAAATTATTAAGATAAATACAATGCAAAATTATGAATAATTCTAAATAAATCCTGGTCCTATTGTAAATATAATCCATTTAGCATATATAATTTAAAAAGTGCATTCATTTGATAAAACAAACAATTAAAGAAATAAAACTTTTATAATTAGATACAAAATAATATTATTTTTTTAAAATCAAATATTTAGTTTTTTATAGAATTAAAAATAGTTGTTATGAATAATAGTTGACTTCCGCACATCATTATGACAAAATCGCGCAATTGAAATCCCATAATTCAAAAGATCACGAAATAAAAAGAAAATAACAATATTTATTTTAAATTAAAAAATAGATATATGTATTAGATAAATTATTTTTTAGTAAAATAGATAATTTGCAGGAGAAACATGCTGTCTTTCCTTATTTATCTAAATCACAATAGTTATATGCTAAAATCGCATAAAATAAAATTAAACAACAACGATATCTCTGATTTACCCAAACAAAATTAGAAAAAATATTCATCAAACAAGATTGGGATTATAAGAGAAATTTTGAATTTTTTAAAAATATTTTACTATATATATTTATTTTAGATGCCAAATGAATTAAAGAATAATAATAAAAATTAATTAAAAATAAGTGAAAATGATTAATTTTTTGATACAATAAATATATAAAAATTACATTTCGAAAAGAAAATATTAGTTATTTTTTTTATTTTTATATTCTTTTTTTATCTAAAATCAAATCTGTTATAAGTTCTAGATTTGAATAAAAATACTAACAAAAGATAATGCTAAATATTCAAGTTTTTATTTGTCTAAGTCACTTTTGGTGAAACAATCTATAGTATACATCAAGACTCCTTTTCGGGCATCACACATTTTCTTTTTGATGACGTAATGTATCTATATAAAAATAGCAATAAATTTGAAAATTTTTTCTAAAAAGTTATTATAATACGCTAATTTTAAGCCGAATTATCACAAAGGCAAGTGCCTGTGTTGAAAATTTTGCTCTCAATCGTTTCTTATTAGAAAATGATTATAAAAAAATCTAAAAAATTTTAATATATTAATTATATTTTTACAATCAATTATATTTTTGTTTCATAATTAGATAATATTAACTAAAAAAATAAAATAAATATAAAAATTATTCTAGTAAAATATAAATTAAGCATAATATTTATATTAGTTTTCTTTCCAACCGAAATTTTCGATCAATTTGAATTAAAGTAAATTATATAAAATGATATTTATTATGTATAATTTTATTAATTTTAATATTAATATTTATTTTTTCTTATTTTTCAAAGATCTACTTGAACACTTGGAATCTGGCAATGAAAATAAGGGCAATGTCACAATTCTCAACACAATTCTCTACACAATTTAAATAAAAATGGATTTAAATCTTTCTAGAATGCTAAATAAATTGAAAAAATGTTTGAGCTTAATCAGCTTCTCTATAAAAATCATTTAAATTTTTTTTATTTATTTTACTTATTTAAAAATTATAATTTATAATAAATATTTTAATATAAATTAAATATGAATACAATTCTTAATAGATAGTTTGGTATAATACACAAAGTTTCACGGGAAAAGACCAATACTCTTAAAATTATTCGGATCACTAATATCTAAATCATTTTTTATTATAATAGTATAAAGCATTATTTAATTCTAATAGTATAAAATAATTACTTCGACATAAATATAAAAATTAAAATTTAATTCATAATTTTCAATTTTCTCAAAAGATATGAAAATATAGCTAGCTACAGGTCTATATGATATGCAATTGTTCGATTCGTGATATCATTTCCACTTGAATCTTATCTATCTGAGGAGGTAACCCATAAACAAACATAAGAAAAGTCGTAATAGTTTGATAGCATAAGTAAACAATTTAATCAAAAATAAAAATTTATTTTGATAATTTTCTAAAAATTTTAAAGAAAAATGTGATCTAAATTAACATCCAATTAACATTAATAATAAATTTATATCACAATTCCATAAACATAATACTTTGTGGTTAAAACATTTTCACTACATTTAAATAAAATAAACTTTAATTGTTAATGTATTAAATTTTTATCAAATTAAATTCCGACAAAGAAGTTTTAAACTGCAACGAAATTATACAAATTAAAACAAATTTTAACGAATCAAATAACAATGTGAAAATGAATACAACGAGGTAATTTTAAAATTTAATTCCAGAATAAAATATAGATTAGATTTTTCATTAAATGGAATTAAAATAAATAATAATTATAAAAATAATATTTCATATTTTTAGATAAATATGGATAATTATATATAAAATTATTAAATAAATAAAAAAGAGATAATCTAAGAAGCTCATCAAGATTTATTAAATTAAAAAAAAATTTAGGTAAATAAAATATAATTTAATCACTTTTCTGATAAAATTAATATTTTTAATTTTTAAGAATTTTTATAATTTGTATTTATATCAGTTTTTTAAATATCTGCTTAGCAGTAACAAAGTGAAAATATTAGTTGTCCGGGAAGTTCCTAATCTTAGTTTATGCAAAATTTAAAATAAAAATTAATATAACGTTATGCGCACTTTGCATCAAAATTCGTGGTGTATGCATAAGATTCAGCACTTAAAAATATATTAGTTCTGAAATTTAATTAATTAATTTTTAATATTGATTAATACTGGATTAGCAATAGTTCGAAGCACTAAAATCTTTAACAAATTGGATATGAGGAAGGATATAGATTGATAAATATAATAAACAAATAATTAATTACAATATCCTTATCATAACATTAATTAAATAATTATCAAACCATTAATTTAAATAAAAACCATTACAAATAAAAATTGATTTATTAAAAATACCAGGTATATAATTAATATCTAAGTAAAGAGCTACGCATAAAATTTGGAATACAAAAATATGTTTTATTTTTGTGTTTATCATAGATTTCTATTAAAATTTTATATAAAATTAATAAAATAATTTCTATATTTTTAATTTTTCGAAATTCATTCAATAAAATTTATATGCAAAATGAAAATAAATGCTTAGTGATTTTTCTATTAAAAATAAATAAATAAATAAAATGAAATTATTTCTCATGAAATTAAAACTTTTTTCTCATGAAATTTCTCATGAAATTAAAACGCCATACCGAAGGCCGAGGTTATATGTTTGAAAGCAATATTTATTGCATTTTCAGATTTTTTTACTGCATTTTTACTGAAAAATTTTACATTTTTATTGAAAAATTTTACTCAAAATTTTTAAATATAATTTAAATTTTCATTTTTTAATAAATTCTAATATTAAGACCAAGATTAATACATTAATATATTAAATTCTTTATTAGATAGATCAAAGCCGTGAATTATCACGCTTGATTCTGATGATCCGATTTGTATATAAAATTATCCAGATATAAAATCGGATTTAAATTTTAATGTAAGTATATATAAAAAAAATGATAGATCAAAAATAAAACTGTTAAAAAACCGATACTGAATAAAAGATCATCGGAACTACTAACAACGATTTATACTTCCGCACAGAATAGGGATTTGACAACACAACCATTGAAGAAACTGCCATCCATTACGTCCGAAATAATTGTGCAAATAATATTTATATATTGAAATATAAATATTATTTTTATATTTTTCATTATATTTATTGTATTTTAATAATAAGCAAACGACACGCCTAATTCAATATAAAGATCCTTTATTTTGATGATTACTATAATCAATATAATTTACACGATAATTTTGTTCATTATCAATTTGTACGTCATTTGTTCATTCTTAAAGCATTTACATGTTACGGAATGCGTTGCGAAGATCATTTCTTAAGGATGAACTAAAAATAAATTTTTGTTTTTTGAAAAATGCTTTGAATTGATGATATATTTATATTTTATTTTTTATTTTGTACAAATGATATTTAACTGCTTAATGATAGGTTAATAAACCATAATCCATTTTAAAAATAATTTTTTATTATTTTCTTTCCTCGAACTTATATTTATGTTATTATATCAATATAAACATGTTATGCGTTAACTAATTCTTTTTAATAAATTTCATATAATGTTATTATTTATTATTTCTTTTATCATTCTATCACCATTAAATTTGTAGTTGAAAAATTTTATTTTTTAAATTGTTTTTTATTTTTATTGTTCAAAATTAAAATTAAATTTTTATGAAAATAGAATAACGATGGTTCTTTTTATTTTTAAATTCAAATTATTCACTATACAAAAATATGTGGTTTTAGGGTGATAATTTTTATTTCAATTGTTGGGTATGGAATGTCATACTTTGAAAATGAGGAAAAAGCGCCAAAATCATTGCGCCAGAATCAAATCATCACATCCATACCCAACAAATGAAATAAAAATTTTCTTTCCTAAAACCATTTTATATTGAATTTTGCTTATTATAATGCTTATTATTATAATGAAATAAATATAATGAAACATATAAAAATAATATAAATAAATACCCATTTAAAAAAGGTTAATTAAAAAAAGATTTATAAAATATTTTTATATTAGTTTTTAAAGGTTATTATATCACACCTTATAAATTAAAATTTATAAAATATAATTGCAAATGCCAAATAATCCAACAAACTTAAAAATACTAAAAGCAATTATTGGAATTTACTACAGCAAATTAAAAATATTATGTTAAAAAATTATTAAAGAGAATTTATATCAAAAACTTCTTCAATTAAGCATATTTAGTTTATTCTTAGAACTTAGAATTATTTTTAAACTAATATTTGAGATTTGAAATAAATAATGAAAATTGGTCGTAGATGATTATTTTATTTAAATGCGGTTTTTAAAATTTTTTTATTCAACATGATTATAAATTATTAAAATTATAACTTTTTTCTCGACATTCTATAAAATATTAGCTACGAGGCTTATTGAGATCAAAACAATATACGTCCGGATATATTTAAATTAAATATTATTTCTTTCCAAGAAATTTTATTTTAAGAAGAGAAAAATGATAATTACTAATTAAAAGAACATCATTTTTCAAAAATAAAAAAAAATAACTTATTTTAAGAAAATTAATTTTTTACCTTAAAATAGAACAACTATTTAATATAAAAAAATGAATATAAATATTCTTTAATAAGATTTAATCATGAATTTTTAACGTATGAATAATAGAAGTTAAAATATATATTCATAAATAAATATCTAATAAATTCAATTATTGGCAAAAATATTAATACATGCTTTATAATGCTTATGTTTTTTATATATAATAGAAAATAAAATTACTAATTGTATGCGATATCGACAAATAAATTAATTTTGGAAATAATTAGAAAATTGTAGAGATGATTGAGAAAATTATATAATTTGGACAAATAAATAAATAAATAATTTCTTATTTTTAAGAAGAAAAAACAATCAACCATATTTTTAAGGTTGAATATTTAATAAAAAATAAAAATGTCTATTTAACTTTTATAAATTTAAATATCAATATTAAGAAGGAATTCAGGAGTTTGTCTAAAAATTTTAAATAAAAATTAGTAGAGAAATTATCTTAATTTCTGATTAATTATCCAGGTGGAATATTAATTAATTAACATTTATAAACCATTATTATTAATTGAGCATTAATAAATTAACAAGGTAATTCAAATTAAATAAATAATGGAAAGTATGATAATTGTTCTTAAAATGATACTATCTTCATAAATTAATATTATTTTTTTTTCAAATTCTAATGAATAAAAACCAAAATCCAAAAATAAAAAATATAAAATAATTTTTTGTAAAATCACCGAATAAATAATAAATTTATTACTGTGAAGAATCTTTCAATTTAAAGGTGATTTTTTTAATTTTTTTCATTTTGTTCCTAATACATAAAATCATAAAAATTTTAATTCAAATATAAATAATTTATTAACTTTTAATTTAAAATGTGCTAAGCTTAAGCTATTATATTAATACGGAATTCAATCTAAAATATTCTTGCATTATTAAATAATAAATTCAATAAATAATACTTAACCATCATCTTATTATTTATAATTAAACCTTAATCAATTCTCATAGCCGTTTTATTCATTTTGTATTTGTAGATAATATGGAAATTGGTAATAATATGGAGATAAGATATAAAAATATTATAATTATCTTATCAAAAAGTAACATATCATATAGTATTTAAAAATTATTTTTAAAAATTATTAATCAATATTAGTTTACATATACATAAGAGTTTACATTGTTTACATATATTTTACATATATAGAATGATTTTAAAAATATTCAAAGTATATAATCGATCTTTTCTATCCATCCATAACAATTCATATCACCTAATCTATAAAACATAGGTAGGTCTAATCTATAACACATAGGTAAGTCTTGCATTCACAAATTAATAAGAAACATTTTTGATAAATCAAAAAATATTCATAAATAATTTTAAAATAAAGAATATTTAATATATTGCCAATCACTTCCAATGCCACTAAATATAACTCAAGGAAATTTCCTTTTAGGGTTTTCCTTTTATAATTTTTGAAATTTCTTGAAAAATTATATTTCTTAATTTTTTTGCATTAAAAAAATTCATCAAAAAAAATTAAAGAATTTCGCTATATGTCGGCTGTGCGCCAAGTTCATCCCTCTACTATGGCCAACTGTGCCCAGTTAGTCTCTTCTCCACCATGTGTAAAATTGTGTCGCCGACACCGATATTGATCCAAAATGTAACGATGAAGTTGGTGCAAGGATGGGAATTTGGGTCCTATCCAATTGACCACAGAATTCCCAAAATATAATTTAGTCCGCGAAATTCCGCGACACGACAAAATGCGGAACTGAGAAGCGACCGATAGATCTTTAGAAGAATGTCAAAGTGACCAGAAACCAAAGGAAACCAGATCGATGATTTAGCTATTCAGTGTTAAATTTCGGACTTATTTAAATTCGGTGTAATTCAAAAATTTTGAGCTTTTGTAAAAAATTTTTTGAAAATTTTTTTGGGGCTTAATATTTTATTTTATCCAAGACAAACATTCACTTTGAACAAATACCGGATTGATCAAATCTATTTTGAGCATGAGCACGGTTTTTTCGACCTCTCAGCAATGGAGAAGTATTATTTTTTGATTTTTTTTCTGAAAATTGACTGCGCGGCGAAGGGTTTGTTCAGAAATATTTTTATGATGAATTTTTCTTTCAATTCTTATCTGACTATCATCCTTTATCGGGAGAAATGGAAGGAAATAGTGTGGCCAATGCCAAAATCAGTGTTGTTAAAANNNNGTCTCCAATTTGACACCGGCTCCAAAAAATTTCAAAATTTTTAATGCATCCAAAAATTTCGAAAAAAAAATAAAACATTTTTTACAGAATTCTACAAAATTTTCGCAAAAGAATTTTTACAAAAATTCAAAGAATTTTCATTAATTTTCTAAAATTATCAAAAAATCAAAAATTTTCAAAAATTCAGAAAAAAATTTCTAAAATTTTCAAAAAATCAAAAAATTTTCAAAAATCCGCTAAAAATTTCCAAAAAATTTTCAAAGTCAAAATTTTCGCAAAAAAATTTAACACTTTTTACAGATCAAGGCTTTATTATCAAAAACAAAATTATCCGATGATTTGTCATCTCTCATCTGCACCTTTCGGTATTTCGTATTTCTACAGCGTTTTGTAGTTCATAGACTCTGCTCTCCCTCCGTGTTGCGGGAGAGAAACATAGACGAAGAGAAATAGTGTGCATTTTTGAACTTTTTCGCCCAAAAAATACATTTTTTCCCTCTTTTTTCCTCAAAAATTTACCTGTTCCACCATAACTTTCCCGGAGTCGGAGCTTTTCCAAAAAAAATTTCGCTCCGACTCCGACTCCGGGCTCCGGCTCCGAAAAAGAGTCGGAGCTTTTAACAATACTAGCCAGAATAAAAGTATTTTAAATATTAGGTTAAATATGTTTAGAAAATATAATTATAAAAATTTATCAACAATTTATTTATTGGTTAATTTATTGATCCATAAGTGTCACCATAATACTTCCATAAGTGTCATATAAATCATAAGTGACCATTTTCAAAATTTTCTCCGGCATCCCCCATATCAAGGCCATCGCCATCGGGAAAAATGACTCATTATTTTTCTTTGAAATTTTTAAAATAGAATTTTAGGAAAATTAAATATTTAAAATTTTTTAATTTTTTTGCAAATTTTAATTAAAAACGAAGAAGTTGCATATTCATTGCCTTATAAAGTTTTGGCCTACTAACTTTTAAAATGTTTCCAAGGGGCTTGGATAATTTCAGTTTTTAGTTTTTTCGTTTTTTTGACAGATGTTCTCCAGGGCTGGCTTCACCTTGACGAGGGAAAACAACCACCAGCAGAACAGCAGCAGAAGGCACGCAATTTGACCATCTGGTTCGACTTCGAATTCCATCCGGGCCAGACAGAGGCTTCTGTTGCCAATTTTGTACGGCAACTCAGACAGGTCAAATGGCGGAATTTATAATTTATTTGCAAAATTTGAGCGATCACTAAAAGTATAGCCACATCCTATAAGACAAGCTCATCTTTTCTTCATGATAAGGACCCGATCAGGGGTGGTTCTAGTATTCTGGAGAAGGAAAAATTTATTTATGTCTAATGGTGTTTTTTGGTTGGAACTTC
>LDKF01000207.1:11131-27186 GCA_001026735.1 Rotylenchulus reniformis | reverse complement strand
ACGTGTAATTCCCCCCCCCCAATAAAAATTTTTGTTTCTTTAAAAAAACTAACTTGAATAACGAAAATTCATTCTTAATGTAACTCAAAAATGAGTGAGTCCCCCAAGATACACTTGTCTCCCCATTCCCCCAAAAAAAGTTCAAAGACAAAATCCTAGTTACGCCCCTGATCAAACATATTGGCCAATTCAAAAGGCCAAATTTAATGCTCTCTAATTTTTAGCTAATTTAATGCTCTATATTATGACATCAATCTCATTTCAGTAGGTTTGGTTTTTTAATCGAGTTCTAATAGGCTATGGTGCTGAAAGGATGTTATAACCTACATACCTGTTTAGGGTCTTTTAATAAAATACAACTAGGTATTTTTAGCACCTAAAAACCGGACTTTAGAGACATGTTATATTTTTAATTTAGCGCTTTTTACATGCCACCTCTTGCTATCCATTCACTGTGGAGATTAAGCTGCTCGTAGGGCCCGACTTTCCGGAGCTGGACTTGGAGCCATTTGTTGCGGACAACGAACGGACCGGGGAGCTGCTTGAGTTCAGTCGGGATCCGGATAAGCAGATTTACACGGTGAAGAGAAGGCGACGAGAGAGCACATCAGCAGGGCAGGAAGAGGATGGCAAAGAAGCAGAGGAGAGGAAGACGCACGAGACGGAGGTGTACATCCATCAAGTAACGCAGGGGGACCAGCAACCGCTGAGGGAATGCCGATTTCGGAATCCTGCGAATGTTGACGGATTGTTGATGCCATTCTTTGGGTTAAAATTCCAGGTTGCTACCGGATTCATCAGAAGTTTAAACAGTGATGAAATGCCAATTTTGGGATTCTGCGAATTGTTGACACTATTCATGGTAATTCCGAGTTTTGTGTTAAAAAATTCCCAATTTTGAGCGGTGATGCTTTTTGCTCTCCCCTGTAGTAGATCCTCTCCCCTCTGAAGATGGGTCGAAAAATAAGACCCTTCGAGGGTCTTAATACAGGAAATGCGGTAAGTGCCGGTTTTGAATTCGAAATTTTCTAAACTGATTCCACAGGTTCAAAAATCATTGCGCTAAAATTCATGTTATTTAACCAATTTATCACACTAATTCGGAATTTCGATGAACTTTCGGCGCTAAAAATGATCGAAATCGAACATATTCCATCACTGGTATGGCTAGAGATTTCAGACACACAAATATGAACAAATTCCGCCCTCATGGCCCATTAAGTTGTAATCTTTGATCTTGTACCGTTCTTCTGATTTATGGTTTTTCATTTTTGTCCGGAAAAGTTTTAAGAAGATGCGGTAGATTGAAAATTAGACCCTTTTACTAAGGTAAAATGCCGAAAGAAGGTACGAATTTTAAGATCCAAATTAGGATCTGGCATGCTTGGACACGGAGTGGAATTTGGCAAGGAATTAAAAGTGGAAGTTCAAAAATAAATTAAATAATCTGATTTTTCACCAGACATCTAAAAAAAGAAAAATTTTATGAAACGATAAATTACCGCAAAATTTTTGGAAGTTAAGCCGAAAAATCGTGGATTTGGCCAATGATCTTGCCATAAGTTTTTTCGACTTGGTCAAATCGGATAGATGTTCTTGCAAGTTTATAGCAGACAAATATTTTTTAGTTTAAATATTTTAAAACACTCATACCCATGAAACTTTTAGAAATTAGCTCAAGGAATCTTTTTTGAAATCCACAATGCCTATAAATTTTTTTTTTGGTAATTCATGATCTATGATAAACCATAATCTAATCTGCATTTTTGTTATCAGGCTTATGATTTATGATTTCTCTTAGAAATTCAAGGCTTTTTTTGAAACCAATTTCAGAACGAAATTTATATGTATTAATTTAATTTTCATTGGCCTTAATTTCAGAAAAATTCCATCGACTTTGGATTTGAAAATTCTTTGGCTTAAATTTTAAAAGTTGTAATACTTGGATTTATTGTAGATTTTGTTTTATTTTTGAAATTTGCTTGCAAATGTTGCATTGTGGAAAGTGAGAATTAGAGAAATAAATTTTATTTATCATCGATGGATATCAAATGATCAATTTATTAGGATTATAATTTATAAATCGAAAAAAGTGGTTGGATTAATTGTAATGTGTGTAATCCGTGTGATATTATTTTCCCATCATGCGGTGTCCTGTCATGCCAGTTCAGTCCATGTTATTGCTGCAATAATAAAAATAAAATTATTAATTATTTTTAATTAAGAGGTAAAAAGTGAAACACACCTAGCTAATAAAAATTTTTACAATTATTTCGGGGGAATGAAAAATGAGAAGGGAGGAAGTAAATAAAACTCAAAAATTCAGTTATAAAAAATTAAAATTTCCTTCTAAAAACATTCTTTTTTCTTCTGTATAGATAATTTTAGTAAAATTTTTTGACTTTTAACATAAATATATCCTGCTTTTCTGAAAAGGTTGCCCTTTCCTCCCCGGAATTATGTCTCCTCTAGCGAACAGAGGACGATTGGGTTAGGCCGCTGGAGTCTGGGAAGTGGGAACTCGAAAATCTTTACAATTAATAAGCTTAAACGAACCCTAAAAAAGAATGTGATGTAAACTGATAGCTTTAAATGTCTGCTACAAATTGGAATAAAGCTGAACCGGATTGGCCATGTAGAAAAAAAGGTTATGGCCAAATTTAAGGTGCAAAATCGTACCTTTTATAGTAAAGATTTGGCAATAACTATTTAAGATTAGCCAATCGGGATGATACTTTTGTAGTTTTAAAGAAGATTTTTAGGACTATTTATTGATATCATATCTAGGGTTGCGCACGGGGGATTCCCCGTTCCCGATCGGGGGGGGGGGGGGGGATCCCCGACCATTTTGACCCCCGTCCCCGATCCCCGTCCCCGACCGATGGGCCATTCCCGACCCCGATCCTTGGCCCTCATCCCCGACGGGGACGGGGGTGACTATATACCCCTAAAGATGCCATTTTGGATCCAACTGTTAAGCGAATTTGGTGGAGGACTATCCAAAGGGTCCTTGGCTCAGTGGAAACAATGCAGTTTCACCATGATGGTGAGAACGCAGGTTCAATTCCTCACCACCTTTATATTCTAAATCTAAAATCTTATTTTAGAATCTCTTTTCATTTTTTTTGTTTATTTTTTCAATAAAAAACACATTACAAACAACTAAAGCCATCAAAAAAAAGCAAAATTTTTCTTTAGAAATGGTGACAATTTCTTAATTTTCGAATAAAAATTCCAGAAATGGACATAAAAATTGATCAATTTTTTAATAGAAAAATGGTCTTAAATTTTAAAATTTTTCCGGCCGCTACCTCGCTCAGTGAATTTCTTCCAAAATTTCATTTAAAAAATGACCGATTTTCTGAAGGAAAAATGGTCTAATTTTCAAAATTTTTCCGGCGGCCCCTATCGGGACCGCCGCCAACTCCCCACAGTGAAATTGCCTCAATCAAAAAATGATGAGGGACAATATGATGATGGTAAAAAAAATTCAAAATTTGACTTTCATGAAATATGAAAAAAATTTTGAAAAAAAATTTTTTTGAAAAATTTCGCCACCTTTTTTGACGGTAATATGCTATATGGAATTTGACGGTTTTCATAAGCCGGTCTACTTTATTCAAACACTTTGAAGAACCTGAATACATCAAATTTTACAATAATTTTGGTATTTTTTAGTTTGGGCGGAGACATGGCTCAAACTATCTTGTTGATCAAGCAAACTTGGAAAAATTCCCTTTGAAAATTAATATGGAATTGTAAATATATGGTAGGGCATGGTTGCCCCCTTCAAAAAAAGCCCGGCCCGGACCACTTCAAAAAAGCCCGGCCCTAGTCCGGTCAACTATCAGGCCTGGCCCGAGTAGGGACCAGGTTAGAGATTGAGGATTTTTAAAAGTGCTCAACAGGATCCTGCACATAGGTGGGCAGGGGGCGCCAGACTCCCTCCCCCCCCCCCCCCCCCCNGGGGGGGGGGGGGGGGTCAAGAGGTCGTTCGGTGGGGAGGACTTCGCAGGAGAGGGAGGGGGTGCGAAGTGGACAATTTTTTTAAAGAAAGTGGTCCAAATTCTCAAAAATTTCGGCGGTCCCCGTCAGGGCCATCGAGTCCTGTCCTCTTGCGAAGTGGTCTTAAACAAAACATTTATCAATTTCCTTAAGAATATGGTCTATATTTTGAAATTTTCTCCAGCGGCCCCTCTCGGGACCACGGACGTTACCTTCCTGCGAAGTGGTCTATTTTGAAAGGAAAGACAAATTTTGGGTTTCAGGGAAGACCAACATTCGCAAAAAAATGGCAAAAGTGATTTTTAGCAAAAATAAACCATTTCGCAAAAAATTTTCGGCCAATCCACCCCGACCCACTACCCCACTTCGCTGGCAGCCCTCGAGCCCGACCCCTACCCTTGCCTACCTATTACTTACTATAATAACGGGGGAGGGGGGAGGATCGCAACCTTTGCCCCCTCCATTAATATAGTAGATTTTATCAATAATGGTCCGTTGATTTGGTAATATTTTTATGTTAATACTAAAAAAAGGAAAGGGCACTTCTCCTCCTTCAGTTTTATGGCGTCCTCTCCTTGTTTAATATAGTACCTTGTAGCAGAAATTTTATTTTTTAGAAGCAATGTTTGATTGATGAGAAAAAAAAGTAAAAAACAATAGACATATAGACCGAAATACCGCTTTAAAAAATAAGGGGCATCTCTAAAACAAAGGGCTTTCCTAAAATAAGGAGCACATTGGAGGGACTTGAAAAAAATAGGGGGCCCTTTATTTTAGGAAAAATACAGTAAGGGCTAATAAGCTTTATTTAGAGAATTTGCGATATACGAGTGTAATCAATTAACCAACTTTTTTATCCAACTTATATTTATCAGACCTGTATCGTAACTGAAAAATCCAGTTGCAGCTGAAAGGAATGTCGCCGACAAAATAAAAGTTATTTCAATTCGAAACATCTTTGCCTATCAAAGGCTAAAAAAGTATCAAATTCTATTTTTTGGAATTTTTTAAATAATTTTAGACCATTTTTTTGTTATTTTAGATCACATGGAGGCTGGTTAAAATAGAGTAAAAATAATAATTAGTAAAAAGGAAAGTAGAAATGAGAAAAATTTGAGTAATTATTAAATAATCATTTTAAAATAATTTTTTAATCATTTTGAAAAAATAGAACAAAAAGCTTCATCAATGGAAATTAATATATTCCAATATTATTGGTGTTTTGAACTCCTAATCTGCCGGTTTTTAAGGATTTTGGCTTTTTGGTTTGCAAGTTTCGTTTCCTTTATCTAAAGTTTGTGTTTTTATTAACACTTGATTCTTTAACGTAGTTACGTAGTAAAACACAGTAAGTACGGTCGTGAATTAGCGCGTGTCATTAAAAAACCAGTAGACAGAATCCGAATCAGGACATTTCAGTGTGAAAAATAGAAAATTTCTTATAACTAATAAGCTAGGTGCAACCTAGAAAAGAGTTCTTGGTGTCAAATGATAGGCCTTAAGTCTGCTAGAAATTTGCATACCAGCTCTTCCGGATTGGCCAATTATAAAAAAGTTATGGCCACATCTTTGGCCCAAAACACGATTTTCTGTTTCAAATTGACCATAACTTATTTTGTGCTTGGCCAATCCGGATGGTCTCTTCTGTAATTTTATAATACACATTTAGGCCTATCTTTTGACTTTTGAGCTAGGTTGCGTTTACGCAATTTCATAAACAATTTTTTAGTCTCCACACCAAAATGGCCACATTGAAACGTCTCCTACCGAACAGAATCACGTTCTTAATGAAATTCGGCACGGGTTTGAATTTGAACTCTACTAAAAATTACGATTGGTAAAGTTTGTAACCTTATTTAACCTGTTAATAAATAATGAATAAGCTAAGAGATAATAAATTCATATAACTTTACAATCAATCACATGATCGATTGGAAGCTAACAGAATAATGAATGGTGTGCTGATTCATAACCAGGGAACGACTTTTCGACAGAATTTTTTTATTAAATATTTTCAACATGAGTTGAAGTAAATTTAATTTCTATAATGGTTCTTTAAAAAATTAATTATTATAGCTTGAATAATTAGCCAGCCTTTTATAAAAAAGATGATAAAATGTTTATTGTTTATTTAAAGTAAACTGCGAAATATTGTGAATGGTCAAAAGTCAGAACAATTTTTAAAATTGACAAAATAGTTTCCAAACATTAATAAATATCAAAAATCGGTTTTTATGTATTATCTTTTGTAATTGATACTCGAATTCAAAATATTTCTCTCTAATTCAGAGAATATTTTACCAAAAAATCCAAAACTTAATTTTCCGCATTTATCTTTGAAAAACGGAATTTATGTCTTATTAGATATGTGTTTTCCAGATGAATAAAATTGAAGGTCTAGTCAGGCTTGAAAACTTATAATAGTAAAAGGGGGATCGGGAATAGGATCCTGATGATTCGAGACCGAAATACCTTAAATATATTAGAACACCCGGGCGTTATATTTTTCAATACCTCTGCAGAAGGAGGTCAAACTTCGGGATACTGATACCCATTATCCCGTATTCCCGAAAAAATCGGGATTTCGGGATCGACTCCGACAAATCCCTATCCAAAAAATCGCGATCCCGCTGTATAGTATCATAAAGTTTAAAATTTGTACACTAAAAAAATTCATTTATTTTAATTTAAAGTCTTGGGTCCTCAAATGTTGGCTACCGTTAAGAAAATAGCTTATCGATTACTTTGCCAAATTTTTAAAAAGTCTTGTGCTTAATTTAACATTTTAACTCCAAATACCTAGTCTAGAAAACCCCTCTCCTTGAAAAATATAATGGCGACTTGAATTATGGTAGTACACAGTATATTCGTTGAACAACTCAATGGATTGGACATTGGACCCGATTGGACACCCTAAATTTACCTCAAAGTATCTAGCTCTCAAATTCCTCTGAAATTTTCCATGTTTGAATATATAATAGTTGATGAAATATCATACAGAATCACTTGACAAATGATCAAAATCCCATCAAAAATTAATGAATCCGATCATATCCGATCACTGTTTGTTATGATCACTTCTTCACGGCAGGCAGCGCAGCCAGGGCCCTGTCCAGCTCCGCCTGGGATATGGCCCCATCCTGGTCATCGTCAGAATTGTTCAGCAAGTCATTAAAGTGCATCCGGACCACCTTTTTGCCCCCCAATCTGGCCACGTATGCGCTCGTCTTGCTGTCGTCCTCTTTAAACATTTGATCCAACTCCTTCTTGGTAACTTTGCCATCTCCATTGAGATCGGCTTTCTGTTATTTTTAATATAAATATAAAAGTTCGGATTTTCTGCTGTAAACATCTCGTCATTTTTAGCAGATTAATTCTAATTCGGAATATTTAGAGAGGCCACTTTTATTAGGGGATACTTATATTAAAAGGGCCCCTTATATTACTGAGTAACTTATACTAGGGGGTCCCTTATATTTGAAGGTCTAAATTAGTGGATAACTTATATTAAAGGGGATCCTTATATTAGTGGGGCCCCTTATATTAAAGGGACCCCTTATATTAGAGGGATCCTTATATTAGCGGGGCCCCTTATATTAAGAGGATCCCTTGTATTAGAGGGGACCCTTAAATTGTGGGGCCCCTTATATTAAGGCGTCCCTTATAATGGGCTCCCTGTCGTCCCTTATATTAAAGTCTTTTTAGTGGCACCTTATAACCCCTCTATTATTATATACTTATTTAATAATGGGCTTTTAAAGAAGAGCCATCTTGGTAACAGGATGCAATTTACTAAGGGGAAAATACTATTGTCCCTTGATAATGGGGATTAGTACTTTTTAGTATTGGGAGCAGAGCCAAAAATTTGAATAAAATTCTTTCTTATTACAATAAAAGGGGCCTTGGACGAAAAATGCTCTTAATTATTTGGATTAATTATTGGATTATTAAATATTTTCATACAAATTTTGCCAAAAATTTCAAAAATTTTTTTATAAAATCATTGAATTGCTTTTCAGTTCTCCATCATACCTTGAACAATAGTCTCGCAATCCTCGGATAGACATAGTATTTTGTTGGCCGATGTTCTTTCTTTGGTATCGGCATCGGGCCAAAATCTGGGTCTGTACGCGGTGGTTCGGCATTTCCGCCACCGATTGGTCCGCCGACGAGAAAGAAAATCAGCAGGACGAGAAAAAGATAGAAAAAGGTAGGATGCATTTTTGCAATGAGTTTGAATATCTATAATAAATTTAATTAATTTAGGGTACTTATTGTTAAGTTTAGACCACCTGAAATTTTTTCACTGACAATTTTTAGCAAGATTTAATCGGATTCAGCGTTAAAATACCCAAGGAACTCCTTTTTGCATGATTTTTCAGAAAAATATTTCTGACCTTAACGTCAAAAAATGACGTAAGATAATTTTTATGGGATTTTTGAAGTTTTTTGAAAATTTCCATGAAAATTTTTTTTTGAAAAATGCCAGGCCCATTAAATTTTTTTAATTCCAAGGCCCATGAAAAATACTGAAAAATGCATTTTAAAAATCTGAGGCCAATGAAATATTTTTGGAAAATGCTTATCCGAGGTTGATTTTTTCTTTTTGAAGAATCTTAGAGATGTATTTGACGGGATATAAATGCAATAAAATTATTCAAAGATTGCCTACAGACGGTCGGGGCTCTTTTTTATTGCCTTTCTATCAAAAAATTGTTAATTTATTCAAAAAATTGAGAAAGGATTTAAACAATAAATTTTTATGCAATTTCTAAATAATTTTTTTAAATAGCTCCAGGTTTTTTTTCAAATAATTAACTAGAAAATTCGGTGCTGGGTCGTTTCTACAAACCGCTATAATGAAAAAATAAGCAAATGACTAAAAATTTACTAAAAATTAAAGAAATGACAAAACTAATTAAAATTAATTAATTTAATTTATTTTTCATGTATGAATAATTTTACTAATCAGATTTATATAATCAGTGTAAGAGATTAGAAAGGATAACTGCATAAATTAATTCGTTTATTTCGATAAATATGTAGAATCTTTAAGTTGAATAATTGCAAATATTGCAATTAAATTTAAAAAACTTAGTAAATTATTATAAAAATAGCAACTGTAACAAATTTTATATATGTAATAAAAAATTTAAACAATATTATTTTATATTGCATTAAAATGATTAAATTTTATTAGATTTATAATAAAATTAAAAAAAACACTATATTTCTTATTGGTTCGACCTTTTATGAAATCATTTATACAAGTTATTTTTTATTTTTCATTTTATTTAGTATAATCTTAATAATTTGAATGAATATATCTGCTAGAATATAATTAATTGATTTTATTTTTTTATGAGTTTCTCATATAATCATGTAAATAATGGGGGAAGCCAATGATGATGAAGAATAAGAAGTGACGAAACTCCTTTGGGTTTTCATTATGGAAACATTCATTTTGTGATATTAAAAAGTAGACGGTAGCGCGTAAACCAGAATAATTTTATAGAGAATATGATGATGAGGAAGTTGTTGGTGAATAACAATATAACACATTGAGGGAAGTTATCATGGTAATTAATGGGTTCAAAGGGAGCTTTTTTTGAAGTTTACAAGGAATTTTATGTTTTTTATTCAATGGCTAGCTTAATTAGCATTTTATAAAATTTAATTTTTTAATAATTTTTAATTTATCTTTTACATAACTAGTAAATTTTAAAGTTATTTTCTATATATATTAAATATTTTATAAATGATATCATTTAAGTGATTTAAACGATACAATCTCTTAATTAATAATTTTATTGTACTTTATAATTTATATTTAAAGAAAATTTTAAAAATATTATTTAATTTTACATTTTATATTATAATATAATATATATTTTTTAAATACTTTTCAGATTTTTGTATATTGTTCTGAAAATATTCAAATTATCAAATTATTTAAATTTTTTTGTGATGTAATATAAAATTGTATTTTCATTTTATGGAATTTAATCATTTATTACATACTCTATATTATTTTTATCAATATATTATGATGATGTAGAACCAGGCAGCTTCAGAAAGTTGGTTCAGTTAGAATTCATATTTAATTAGATCACACTAATCTTGGGCTTATTGTGTTATCAAATTAAATTTAAGGGCATTATTCTTTTAGGGAATCAAAAAATATCCGTTTATCTGAAATATAAAATCGATTAATTACTTTATCATTTATTAGCGATTAATATTTATAAAAAATTATATTTTGATTTAATTTTTTGTTCTTTTGCAAAGGATTTCAATAATAATATTTAAATTTAATATTTTATATTTCTAAGGAAATTAATATATTTGTACTTTGTTTAATGATGGTTTGCTCATTTTTTAGTTATTTTTATATTTATTTCTTTTAAGATTAAACGAATAACTAATCTTTTAAGATTAGTTATTCGTTTTATTTTAGAAATAAAAGATCATTTTTAATTTATTGTAAAGGTTTTTATATTCTATTAAAATTGGTAAATAAATTTAAAATGTTAAATGCTTCATAATTTTCGATAAATTTAGCTTCTTCGACTCTAATTCGGCAAAAATAAAATTCTCAATTTTAATTTTTTATGAATTAAATGGTTCGTTAAAACTATTATTGTAATAACTAATATGCATTATTTATTTCATTGTATAATATTTGATATATTTATAAATTATTTTCCACGAATTTTATTAAATTTTTAATAAAATATTAAATCCATTCATTTCCTATTAATAAGATTTTATTTAGCCAACAATCGAAATTTTAACAATAATTTTAAATTTTTATAATTTTCTTTTTTGAAATGTGATAAATAAAAATAAAGGATTTCAATAAAGTCCGAGATAGCTATTCAGAGAATCGGTAATATGGAATTCCTTAAAATTAAAAATGTAATCTTATTATCAGTTAATCGGCCAATTCATTTAATTAATTATGGCTGTAAGATTAAGTTCTTCATGATTCATATTTTAATGATTAAATTTATTAAAAATTACTTTATATTATTCAAAAAAATTTTTTTCTTGTGGTAAATTCATAATTACTTTTTCCTTAAAAAAAGTTTTTTTATAATATTTTTATCTTTTATTTAAAAAAGATTTAAAAATATTCTCTCTAAAATTCATAAATATTTAATTATTATATTGTATCTTGACGATTTAATATTTTTTAAATTATATTTTTTAACTTTATTCATTGATCCATAGACGTGATGTTCTCTTGATTATTGCCCTGCTGAAGTGTAAGAAGCAACCATAAAGCAAATTCATAAAGTTTTGGTAAAAATACCTAAGGTTAATAAAATCAATTTATTTACCTTTAAATTAGATTAAATAACATCGTTTTATTGCTAGGGAGAGGATAGTTATGCATTATAAATTGGCAAAATATACGTATAAAATATGCTCAAAAAGCCAAAATATGCACCAAAATATGCATTAAAATTGACCAAATTTCATATAAAATATGCTTAAAATTTATGAAAAAATGCAAAAAATAATTATTTCTATACAAACTAGCAAGTAATTTAGGCGAATAAACATTCATTTTGTCAATTTTCAATCTTCAAATTTGAAAATTGTCTTTAAAATGCTGAAAATTGAAAAGATAGACACAAAATGATTAAAATTTCACAAAATTGGCACGAAATCGTGAAAAATGCAATATAAATACGGAATGCCTAAAATTTACAACATTTGTATAAAATGTCAAAAAAATTTAAAATTACAAAAAATTGCTCAAAATTCAAAAATATATAAAATCTATGAATTTTTGATCAAAAATTGTAAAATATGTACAAATTATACTCGAAAAGGCCAAAATATGCATAAAAATATGCAAATATGCAATATGCTCCAAAATCGCAAAATATGCAAAAATATGCAAATTAAAAGTCACTCTGGAAGATTCTAATCAACTGGAAAAAGCGTTTTTCATGGTTATCAGAAAAAAATGTATTTGAATAACTATCTATTTATTACTGTCGATGTAAATTAACTTTTATTGCCATATTATAAATTATTAATAATTTTATAATATATAATTTTTAATTATAAAATTAATTAAATCATGCATTTCGTTGAGAATGATAAAAGAATTTTAATCAATTTTTTAAAGAAATTGAAAAATTAGTTATTGTATCCTGATCATTGTATCGCTAGGTCTTATAGAACCTAATACCGATTCTGATGTGATAAGTGAGATATTATAAATCTTTCTCCTGCTGATGAAGAGAAAATTATATAATAAAAATATGTCATATATATTTGGAAATAAAATCGGAATATTATTTTTTTGTCATTTTGACATCATATCAGTTTTTATATTTCGTATCAGAGATCTTTTCATAGACACTCATTGTAAACATTTTATCTTGAGATGTTATTTTATTTTAGATATTTTTTAATAGAAATATTTTTACATAAGAAATTTAGTAATAAAAATTTTGTCTTCAGACGTAATTCATTTTAGATTTTTTTTAGTAGAAATTTAATCATTTTAGATATTTCGTCCTCATTATACGCTTGGTTATATTGAACTTCATGAAAATAACCCTTTCCATTATTTTGTAGCTGGATGAATATTTTATTCTTGGATAATTATTTTATCTAAAATTTTTTTAGATTAGTTTTTAGTTTTTTTAAAGATAAAATTTTTATATGCTTTATTTTTAATATTTTTCAATATTGTTTTTAACATTTTGTAATTCATTCTGTAAATATTTATATTTAAAATTGGGGTAGAATCATTGAGAAGACATAACTTTCTCTCTGTCTTTATAGTAAAAATATTATTATATTCGCTTTAAATTAATAGTTTTTAATAATCAAAGATATTGCATTTCTAAAAAAAAATTTTAATGAATTTTTTAAAAATAAAAATATTTAACCTTTTTCAGGTATATAATAATCAGTTATATAATATTTATGACCTCTTATTCCATATTTGTTCTAAATTCGTCAAACTGTAAATTTCATATGCAGATATTTTACTTGTTCTATACAATTTTTAATTTTATTTTATAATAAAAGCTTTTTTAGATTGTATAAAATCAGATAGATAGCCTAGATAAAGAATAGTTATGATAAGACAGAAATTAACTTAATTCCTTTTAGTGTTTATTAACCCTCATTTATTATGGATATAATGTTTAAATTTTAATTAAGCATCAGATTAATTTATAATTTTAATTTGCTATTCTGGTGTTATTTTGTGAAAATTGTAAGTTAATTAAAAATATATATAAATGAATTTTAAAATTTTTTATTTACCTTAAAATTTAATTGAATATTTATTGAACATATTTTTTATGTATATATTTAAAGAATTTCGTTAATAAATGATTTAAAAGAAAG
Organism: Rotylenchulus reniformis; assembly: GCA_001026735.1. Lineage (NCBI taxonomy): Eukaryota > Metazoa > Nematoda > Chromadorea > Rhabditida > Hoplolaimidae > Rotylenchulus > Rotylenchulus reniformis. The sequence goes on along the minus strand of LDKF01000207.1, from coordinate 13,800 downwards.
ATTAATATTTCTTCTGATTGTTTATTTATATATTTAAATCAATATGTTAAATTTTTTAATTTAAATTTGATTTTAATTTTGCTGTGTAATCGATTTTGTCTGAGGGGCGGGGATCAAGGACTAAGGACTACGAATAAATGTTTTAAATATTATAAATAACATACAATTAATTTTACTAATTTTATCGTCCTGCTGTATCTATTAATAATGTATTTTTAAATTATATATAATGCATAATAGCAATTTATTTTGAATTTTAGCAATTTGGAATACTCACAGAGAAATAAAGGACGCAAAATTTATTTTTTAATATTTAATTATTTTAATATTTTTATTTATGATTATTTAAAGCAAATTATCATCAGTTGCAATTCTATGAATCTAATCCCAACTTTTTAAGCTTTTCATTATTTTTAATTCTTTTTCTAGGCATAGAATTTTGATCGTTATTATAAAAATTTTTACCTTTTTACTTAATTTATATAACTTTTTATTAAAGGAAATCTATTAAATTTCATTTAACATTATATTTATTCTATCTATATTAAAAAATTATGTCCACGGAAATCTAAATTTAAAAAGATTAGATTTTAAATTTATTCAAAAAACATATTTGGTTATACGCTATTGATTTTAGTTTCAAAAATTATTATTTTTTAAGCATATCTCAAATTTTGCATTCAAAAATATGTTAGAATTTTTTATATTAACAATTTAAACGATAGCTGATTCATTGTTCAATAATTCATTATTTTTACGAATAGATATTAGGTATATCCTTATTAATTTCTTTCTAAATTCTTCCTTTAAATATTATCCAAATTTCTTCAAGAAATCTTTATTTTACTCCACGGAGATTAATTATTTTTTATTTTTGAAAAAAATTTTTTAATTTCGATTTTTTAAAAGTTATATGATTATTAAAATCGTTAATTTGTTTAATATTAAATAAAGCTCCATATAGCTAGTTTTAAATTAATTTAATTTGACGGCCGTAGTTCGTTCTTGGATAAAAATTGCAGTAGGGATAAATAAAATTAATCCAATGTGGCAAAAAAACATGCAAAATATAAATTTATGATATTTTTCAAATTTTTAATTCGAATGACATATTAACTGTTTTTATTGTTTATTTTTAATTTATGTTATAATATATTATAATTATTTTTATATAAATATAGACAAAATTATTGTATTATATTTGCAGTTAATTCATTTTGTGAATTAGTAATAAATAAGTTCCAATCCACCTATTGGCCACCTATCAAAAAAATTTTTTTTTAATTTGTTTTTTCATTTTTTCTGATTATAGATTAACATATTTATATCGAATTAAGCAACGGTAAATAATAATATTAAAGCACATGATAAACCCCACTAAGAAAATTTAATATCTTAAATTTTAAATGGTTCCATATTTAGTTGCTTTGTTTTTTAAATAAAATTGAACCATTTATATTTCCTTTTTTCTTCCTATTACCAAAAAAATCATATCCTGATTAAAAGCATCATAATAGAATTCATCAATAAGTAAAAATTTAATGTCTATTATTAGATATATATAAAATTAAAAGTTTTTAATTTTAATTTTTTTATTAAATTATTTTCTTTTTTAGAATATTTTAAATATTTCGAATCCAATAAAAATAATGATTTATTATGAATCTAATTTAATTATAAATATGAAGAATAATATTTTTCATCCAATTATTGAAATCAGATTTTTAAATAATTTTTTTCTTGATCAATAACATTATTTATATACACGCCCAGCAAAATTATTCTAAAAAATATTTATTGTAATTTCAATATTATAATTAAGATTTATTATTACATTAAATTAAATTAATATTTTTAATCTAACATTTTTATTGATTTAAAAATTAGTTTAGATTTAAAAGAGTTAATTAAATTTATAAAAAGCGTCAATTTATAGAAACTCTGTTCACAGTGGGCAGTTGGTGGCAGTAAATGTAATCGCTTTCGAATACTTGAACGTATTCAGAGAGCAGTAACAAATTAAATTTTATTCGATCTATTTCTTATTTTTCAAAATTAATTTCGTCGATAATTTAATTTGGAATTCATTATTATAAATGGAAATATTTTTTAAAATGTTGTTTTTTTTTAATTTTTTATGTTTTTTTAGTCTAAAATACTTAATAAATTTTTCTAAATATTGTCCAAATAAATTAAATAATTTACAAATTTGAATTTTTAAAATAATACTTTTTTGTAGGGTGCAGCGGGATCGGGATCCCGGCCGATTTTCGGGATCGGGATTTGCCAGAGTCGATCCCGATCCCGATCCCGGATCCCGAATATCCCGAAAGTCAATCCCGATCCCGGATCCCGTAATCCCGAATTTTTTTCGGGATCGGGATTATCCCGAAATCCCGAATTTTTTTTCGGGATTTTTGACAAAAACTAAAAAAAATTTAAATTAATTGATCAAAATCAATAAACATCTACAAAAAAATTGAAATGTACTCAACCACTCTCATCAATTAAATCAAGCATAATTTTAAGCCAAAAATGCGATTTTTGTTCGAGTTTGAAAAAATCATAAAAAATCTAAGAGTGGACCAATCGAGATGCGGTTTTTGCAGATGATATAAAATGAGCTAGGCTACAAGATGGGGGTATAAACCAGGCCCGTAGCCAGGGGG